>ML241818.1:0-20798 GCA_005239495.1 Nicotiana undulata
AATAACACTCAGTCAACACGGCATGTCCCCTCGTGCGACGAGTAGTAAAACACAAGGCAACAAAATATAAAATTCAACAACACGAAGTCTCAAGTGCATGGAATTATTCAATACGATTCTATTGTCCCCGCAAAGAGAAATCATCATTTACAACATCACAAATGCCCGACAAGGGTCTCAGCTATAACCAACCTCGCATCAGTAATACAATTTCAACAGTGTAAGCCTCAACTGGAGCAAATAACTCAATAACTCTCAACGTCCAGAAATAACATCAAGTATCACTTTTAATTCATAATTTACTCATAGTGCGGGGAATATTAGGAACATAGCAAATTTCATCACAATTGACTCACGGGCATACTTGACCGCAACGCATAGGCACTCGTCACCATGCCTATACGTTGGACATGAGTTGCACGTAGAAAATAAGACTCTAAACCTAATCCTTCAAGCTGAGGTTAAACCAAACACTGACCTCGACTCCAAGATTGCAAGTCAAGCCTCGATCACAGCCTTTCCTTTAGAATCCGACTCCGGAACGGTATTATCTAGACATNAGGATCGAAGTTATGTAATTTATTCAAAAATTTATGGCCTAACATGGAGAATCACTAAATTCCTAAGAACCCTAATGTTTACTACCTAATTCAACGATTTTAGGTGGTTTATTAGTGAATTAATCTAGGAATTATTGTTAAAATTAGAAGTTTTATGGGGTTTTGACTTACCTCTTACAGTGGGTGGTCGTGGATGGTGTTGCCCAAGCTTGGAGGCTCTCTAATGGAGGTTGAAGATGGATGAAATGAGAAAAAACCGAAATTTTGGAGTATTTAAGCGGGCTGCCAATAGGGGTTTCCGCACCTGCGACAATAGGACCGCAGGTGCGGTCTCGCGCCTGCGAGAAAGTGATCGCCCTTGCGAAAAAGGGCCTGGGACCCTGGGCTCGCACTTGCGGGGTTGGGAACCGCACCAGCGGTCCCGGTCCTGCGGAAAGGGTCGCGCCTGCGATGGCTTGGACCGCGCCTGCGGTCTCGCGCCTGCGAGAAAGTGATCGCCCTTGCGAAAAAGGGCCTGGGACCCTGGGCTCGCACTTGCGGGGTTGGGAACCGCACCAGCGGTCCCGGTCCTGCGGAAAGGGTCGCGCCTGCGATGGCTTGGACCGCGCCTGCGGTCTCGCGCCTGCGGCTTGAGTCTCGCGCCTGCGGACTTGGGCAAGGGGGCTGGGGTTCGCTCCAGCGAGGATGGGACCACAGGGGCGGTCCCGCACCTGCGGCTGGGCAACCGCACCTGCGGTCACACCAGCTGTTGTGCACCAACAGTGGTTTTTTGCTGGTTTTTGGCCTCGCACGGGGTCCGGGAGGCACCTGGGCCCACCCGAGCCCTCTTCCAAAAATACCAATAAGTCCCAAATCATTAAACGGACTTGCTCGAACTCACGGAACACCCAATACAACACTAAAACTCAAAATAACTCTCCAAAACCCCTGAATTCAAAACTTAAGAACTTTGAAATTCTAGAATTCACTTTAACGCGCCGAACCGGCCTTACCCACTCGGAATGACTTCAAACTTTACAGATAAGTTATAAATGACACCACAGAACTATTCCCGGTCTCAGAATCTCATTCGGACCTCGGGAACATAACACTACTTTCCAAGCCACATTTCAAATTCTTTAAAACCTCAAAGTCTCATTTTTGATCCGAAACCACTCAATTCACGCCCGTTTTACCCCAAACTTTATAGATGAGACAAATAATATATAATAAACCTGTTCCGGGCTCCGGAACCACAATACGGACCTGGTAACATGGTTTTCACATAATTATTCACTGTCAAAATCCTTTATTATTTTCAGAAAATAATTTTCTTTAAAAATTCATTTCTCGGGCTTGGGACCTCGGAAATCGATTCCGAGCATATGCCCAAGTACTATATTTTCCTACGGACCCTCCGGGATCGTCGAATCATGGGTCCGGGTCTGTTTACCAGAAATGTTGACCAAAGTCAACTATATTCATATATTAATTATCAAAACTCATTTTTTGATCAAATTTTCACATAATAGCTTCCCGGCTACACGCCCGGGCTGCGCACGCATATCGAGGTGAGACTAACGGAGGCTCTCGGAGCCTCGGAACACAGATATAACTTAAATTACATAAGATGACCTTTTTGGGTCATCACACGCCTGTGGCTCATGGACCGCAGGTGCGGTCACACCAGAAAATTCCCACCATCTATGCAAATTGCTGGGTTTTGACCCCGATCGGGGTCCGGGAGACCCCTGGGCCAACCCGAGCCCTCGACAAATTATACCAACAAGTCTCAAATCACATGACGGACTTTCTCAAGCTCCCAGAACACTAAAAACATCATCCAAACTAGAAATCACCTTCCAAAACCCCTTAGTTTCATACTTAGGATTTCAAGAAAATTTCAATGGCTCACCAATACGCCGAACGGTCTATACTTCTCGGAATGACCTCAAATTTTGCGGACAAGTCATAAATGACTATACAGAACTATTGCCAGTTCCGAAATTCCATTCGGACCAAGATATCACGAGGTCCAATTCCAGGCTGAATTCTAAATCTCATGAAATCTTGAATTCCAATTCAGGTGCTGAAATACTTCTGGGTCATCAGAAACCCGAGGCGAACCCACTCCCAAGTCCGAAATCATCATCCGGAGCTGCTGGAGCTGTCAGAACTTGATTCCGAGGTCGTTTGCTCAAAATGCTGCTCGGAACTAAAATTAGCCAAATAGGCTAGCCTTCAGGAACCAAGTGTTCCTGAACTGGCCAAATCACTTCCGAATCTTGAACTACCTGCCCACACAAGTCATAAGGCACGAGTAGCCGCTATGGAAAGAGTCATTCACGATAACAAAGTCCCAACATACAAAATGACCGGCTGGGTCGTTACACTTTAGGACATGCTTTATTTAAATCAGTATAATCTACACATACCCTCCATTTGCTGTTCTTTTTAGGCACCACTACTGTGTTAGCCAACCAGTCAGGATACTTTACCTCTCGTATCAAGCCTATGTTCAGTAGTTTTGAAATTCCTCGTCAATCACTTGATTTTTAAAAGGTCCTTGCTTTCTTTTCTTTTGTTTAACAGGTGCGAATGATGGATCTTCATTTAGTTTATGAGTTATCACTTCTGGTAGGATACCTGTCATATCTGAGTGGGACCATGCAAAACAGTCCTCATTAGATTTTAAATAATTGACTAACATACCTTTTTGCTCAAGAGTTAGTCTTTCCAGCAATTTTGTGCCAATATACAACTTTCTCTCGGGCTTTTGTTCAGAAAGCGGAACAACCTCAAGTTCTTCAGCAGTTGTTTTAATATGCTCGTCTTCTTCTGGTTCACGAATGAAATCCGGTCTGGAGTCTATGTCTGCATGTTCTGACTTATCCTGTTTGTTGAGGAGCTTCTGTTTGATAACTTGTTGTCTCTCCCGTATCCTTTTTGTTGTGAAGAGCTATCGAATTGATATTTCTCGAAGTTTGCTGGTCACCTCTAATTTGTCTTACTCCCCACTTTGAAGGGAATTTTATTACCTGATGTAAGGTGGATGAGACTGCTTTCATATCATGGATCCATGGTCTTCCCAAAATAATGTTATAAGCCATCTCTGTATCAATGACTTGGAATTTCGCATTTTTGACGACTCCTTCGGCGTAAGTGGTTAGTTCGATTTCTCCTTTAGTTATCACTGTGTAATTATCAAACCCAGATATGGCTCGTGCCTTTGGGATCATTTCCTTTTCTACCAGCATTTCCTCCACGACTTTTATCAAAATAATGTTGACTGAACTGCCTGGATCAATCAACACTCTTTTAATGTTAGTGTCACGAATAATTAAATATATTACCAGTGCATCGTTATGAGGAAGCATTAATCCGCCAAAATCTGTATCATCAAATGTTATTTGATCTTCCTTCGTCTCTCCTCGAACTCGTTTCCCGTGGGTACTTGTGAATTTTGATGCTGACTGGCAGACTATGCCGTTCACTTCTTCCCCTCCATGTATGACGTTGACAGTTCGTTTTGGGGAAGGAGGTTTTGGGGGCTCCTGCATGTCCTTCATATATTCCTGTTTACCTTTATCACTAAACAATTCTGTTAAGTAGACCTATTTTAATAGATGTTCTATTTCACCTTGCAAAAATCTGCAATCTGCAGTTCTATGGCCATGATCATTGTGGAATTCACACCACTGATCAAGGTTTCTCCTGTTAGGATTAGATCGCATTTCTTTGGGCCATTTAACCTTGTCTCCCATATTTCTCAATATTGAGACAAGTTCAGTACTGCTCACATTGAAGTTATGGTCTCCAATTCGGGTATTACCCCTGGGCCGTTCATCTCAATCTCTCCTGGATCTAGATGAGGATGAGCCTATATCTCTTCCCGATGGTCTTGTATTTTCAAACCTGGGACGTGTGTCACGTCCTGAAGGTCCTAAGTAAGGATCGTACCTGTTTTTACCTGACCTTTTCTCTAGTTCTGGACGTCTGGTTCTGGGATATTCTTCATCTTTTGATCGAGCAATGATATCTTCTTCGATTCTGAGTTTGGTACTGTACCTGTTATACACATCATTCCATGTTGTAGCTGGGAATTCTCTCAGACTTTCTTTAAGTCATCTCGTGGCTTCTGATCTTTTATCGTTTAAGTTGCTTGCAAATGCCATGGCTGCCCAATTGTCAGGCACCCTTGGTAATTGCATTCTTTCTCGCTGAAACCTGTCTACAAATTCACGAAGCAATTCCATGTCTCCTTGCTTTATCTTGAATATATCTTCCATTCGTTTTTCAACTTTTTGTGCACCAGAGTGTGCTTTTATAAACGAATCTGCAAGTTCAGCAAAGGAATCTATAGAATTTTCAGGGAGAAGAGAATACCAGGTTAAAGCTCCTTTTTGGAGCGTTTCCCCAAATTTCTTGACAAGGACCGATTCGATCTCCTCTTTTGTTAAGTGATTGCCTTTTACTCCAGTAGTGAAAGCAGTCACGTCAGTTGTTCCATCATATTTAGGAACGTCGGACATTCTAAATTTCTTGGGTATATGCAATGGAGCCGCACTTAGCTTCCAAGGTTGTTGAGAGTATCTATCAGTATCAATGCCCTTGATGATAGGCGACACTCCAGGGATTTGCTCGATGCGATCGTTCTGTTTCTGCATGGTTAGTAATAAATTTTGTAACTCAGAGTTATTAGTCGTACCTGGTCTCGTTTCAAGAGATGCATTGGGGGTTTCACCTCTGGTTGAGTTTATTAATCCAGACTGCGGATTCTCTACTACGATTGTATTATTTGAAGGCGGCGCTAGTGGTACTGGAGGTGCCTGTGGTAACCCTCTCGCAAATTCTTGCAAAGCTTGCCCCACGTATTCAACAATCATTTGCCTTATTTGATCTTTCTCTATTGGTGGCTCGTTATTGTTACGATGGATATCAGATCTTTCAAGGGATGATTCCTTCGAAGCACGTGGTGTCCCTCGAGGAGATAGAACTGGGGGTTCCATTTCCTTGTTGGTTGTTGTTGTCATTGTTGTTGACACTGTTGTTGTTGTCGTTGTTGTCGGAATTCGACATGATTTAAAGGATATCAGTTGGTAAACGCACTATGATTATCAGATTTCCCGGTAACGAAACCAATTTGTTTAACCAAAGAATGAAATTCCTTGACCAAAGCTATTTTAGGATAAACACGGGTTACTGATAATCGAGTGAATAATATAATGAATAAAGGAATAATAAGCAGTATATAATGCAGAAAAGTAAAGAAGCTTGTATTCGAGAATTCAGATGCCCTTATGGATTACATTTCTTCCCTTTATATAGGGGTTTCCTAGTATAACATTTGGTTCCTATCATGATTGCTCATTAATGGCTAATTATTACATTAATGAGGCGTTACAAAGGATAACCGTAACTGTGGTATAGGAGTTGCGTAACGTATAAGTCATTAACTACTGATTCTCGAATCTTCCCGTAGCTTCGTCTGGGTTCACTGTGACCGTATCTCTTCTTTGTCATTAAGTTTCTCGTGGTTGATGAACTCGTGGGTTTATTGACCGTGCCTCTTTGTCCCGTACCTCTTTACAGAATCAAGTCTATCTGTTGCATTTTCCTTGATCCACGTAGCTAGCTGAGTTGTCAAGGTCTTGCTTACGTGTGATACTCTTTTTTACCAATACAATAAGGTGTAGCAAAGTGTCACATTATTAGAGTACATAACAAGGTTAACATTTTCTTTAGCCTTCTGAACGTGAGTTGCACAAATATATTCACTTTAGCAATGCAAGCTAATGTTTGCTTACCCCCTTAAGATTTGAAGAGACAACATCACGTTTCAGAGAGATTACATACATGATTTACAATGGTCGGAGCTGTAACGTGAGATTTTGCGATTCTAAGGAAGTACGGCGTAATCTTTCTCAAGAATATCATATGGATTTTCCCCTACTTTGATCCGCCGTTACATGTTGTCGCAATTGACGTGTGTTGGAAGGATTGTCAAGAAAATCGGCTCAGGTATGTTAAGGCTAAACCTTTCCTTCATTTTGGCATGATCTCGTAATTACATATGTTTGATAACGAGGCATAAAGAGAAGTTCATACTCCCAAATTTATATACATTATCCTAGTCTCCTAAGTTATAGTATTCTCCCTTATCGGGACTTCATATTCAATTGAGTATTATCTTCTTCCAGTCAAGAGAGTAGAGAGTCTATATATACAATATTACAGTGTTTTCACTACCATCGAGCTATAATCGATGGGCAGGCCCCTATTGGGACACCTCTGATAAGATGGTAAGTTATATACCGAGCCTACTGTGGCCGAGATCCTATGAGCGAGCCAGTTGACCGAGATCAGAGCTTAGTATGGCCGAGCGCCTATGAGCGATCCTACTAAGGCAGAGCAATTATATATTCCAAGCCTTATAAGGCCGGATAGCTATTTTACTTACTATATTGAGAAAGTTGAGTTAGTATCAGCAGGTGAGCATATCTTCAGATTATCTTTGACTCTCAGTTACTTTCAATTATTATATTATAAGCTTAGTTTCAGCTTTTAGTTAATATGTTTCCTTACATACTCGGTACATTATTTCGTACTGACGTCCCTTTTGCCGGGGACGCTGCATTTCATGCGTGCAGGTTCAGACAAACAGACGAGTAGACCTCCTCAGTAGGTATTTCCTGAGTTCAGCTTGATCGGTAAGCTCCGCAACCTTTAGAGTTTCTGGGTCTAGTGTTTTATGTACATCTTGTGTATATATATTTAAGGGACTGTATGTTCCAGTTACACTAAGTGTCACCCTCGCGGGTAAGGAATATTATTATCCTTGATACAAAAAGATTAACGCAAGGCAAGTGAGGATCGTCGTTGATATGAAAAGACACCAAAGATGAAGAGGTAAAACATCTATACGTAGATCATCGTAACACTAAATCTTAGTACTTCCCTAAAGGGGGAAATATGGAGTGATGTGACATTAAGTCAGAATTAAATGATTCTAGTAACTACGGAATGGTAAAGGAAGAATGCGATAAAAAAAAGAAGGAATGAGATTGCATTTATTCAAATCCTACGGATATGCTACCACTCCAGAACATTATGCAAGCATGACGTTAAGGACATGAAGTAAGGGTTCTGGCCCGGGATGTTCTTGATAAATTAGGAGTCATCGCGAGAGGTAAGTTAAGACAAAAGAAATGACCCAAGAATGATTACGCGGAATATTGATATGAGAAAGGGCCAACGAGTAGTCAGTACTTGATTCAGGAAAAGCCTAGTTATGGCTAGATAAGAGGATACAGGCCAATCAACATATCGTGCAAGATAAACATAGTGAACCTAAAGGTGAGGCATTCAGTCTCACAGATATGACATCGTAACCTTGAGAAATATTTATTAAGATAGGAGTTGGGGTAGTAAAGGTACTGTATGAGTGTTACGGAGATAAAGAGAGTGCCACTGGGAAGACAATCAACATATCAGCTCAGAAGCAATCCTACAAGCACAAGGGCATGAAGGTAAGCAAGGTTAATTACAAGTAAGAATGAACATAAAAAATTCCGCTGGATAAACGGTGTTATAAGCTCGCAGCCTTGCAAGAATTAGAGGGTCCTCCCTAAGTACTACAATGAAAGACTAGCTGAGGAAATAAGGAAGAAGGCTTCAACCTAAGCACAATGAGCTAAATAGGAAATGGTCATGTAACAACAGTCTCACAATAACATTGTATGCACTCCATAAGAAGGTGGCACCTACCGTGGCTAATGAACAGTGAGAAAAATAAGAAGTGATATTCAAGATCATATGAGTTGTATGGAATTCCAATATGTGTGGGCACTAAGATAAGCTAAGTATGCACACAACAAGGGGGCAGAAAGACCAGGAAAAGTAATAGCTTACGTTTAAAGAATGCTGAGAAGGAACGAAAGGAATTATTCGATCAATGATCCAGAGTTGGTTTCGTTATGAACGCACTTAAGAGTTCGGAGTATTATCCACGCTGTATATATGTTGACAATCATATAGCCGTAGAAGGTTCTGGTATAAGTTAAAAAGAAGAATTGAGCCCGGGACATAGACAAAGGATTGAATTATCAAAGGATTGTATCATGGATATTCCATAGAGCCTATGAAGGCTAAAAGTAATAATTAATAACATGCGCCGGAGATTGGAAGATAGCTTAAGCCTACATAAAGGTTTATCAAAGGGAATAGGAAACTAAATACTTACATCAACTAGGTAAATCAGGAGTCTGATTATTGGACCCAAAGAATTATAGAAATCGTGATTAAGAACATTGCAGAGTCACTCTTAATATAAGAGGTACATGAGAGATAGTATAGTAGCCATACTCTATAAGTGCGGGGATTCAATATCCATGACTAATAGCGGCATCGTTAGTAGCATATTATCCAGCCTATGGTTTTTAGGTACCGGGAGATCTATCCAAGAGAGTAAAGAAGAGTTCAAGACGATGTGATGTCTCACTTGATGTTCCATAATAACATAAGGAATTCTATGGTGCAAGCAAGTTGAAGGGAGGTTGCGAGTAGTATAAATAGATTTGTATTGGTCGCAAGCTAAAGTATAGTAAAGGGACAATGTTTTATGACAAGAGTAAGGATAAGAAAGGGCGAGTGAGGAGGTGACAAGAAATGTATAAGTCCTCAGGATTAAGACCATGAAAACAAGAGAGATATGGTCTCTCTAAGTTATAGAAAGCTCAGTATAGACTGAATGAACTCAAATTAGTCTAAGACTAGTAGCATTTAGAAGAGATGGAATACTACCTTGGTAGTAGAATGAGGGTGTAATTATGATTGACGAAGGATGCCGTTTAGGCCTTCGATTGAATAATGATTTGAAGAAAAAAAGGGAAATTTCATGAATTGTACATGATTAAAATACCCACGTAAGGTGAATCACAATTGGATTCTATGAAATACGATTATGAAAGCATGGTATTGCCCCAGATGGATCAGTCTAATAGTTTCAGATGTTCCCCGATGAGACGTGAGCCCTAGAGGAAATATTACATAAAAGCTCAAGTTATTAGTGGTAGATGACATATCAACATTAAGGTGAATCAACAATGGATGGAAAAAAGTCACAATGTATGAGGTGAGATTAGGTCGTCATTCTTAAGATGAACAGTAATGAGGATGCATTAATGTTTAACCAAAGAATTAGATTCTTTGCCAACGCTATTTTAAGAAGAACACGGGTGTAACCAAGGAATACTATAATAATTGTAAGTAAATTCATAAATAGAAAGAAGTAAGATGCGTAAAAGGTAAGTATATTGCAATAGCAGTTCGAACGTGTCCTTACAAGTTATATTTTACTCCCTTTTATAGGGAATTCTTAATATAACGTCTACCCTTTTCAGTGATTGAGCATTAATGACTAATAATGGCATTAATGTAACGTTACAATGATCAATCATAACTGTTGCGTGAAGATTGTGTAACGTTTGGCTCATTAATTGAAGATCCCGAATCTGCCTTGTATTTCGCCTTTATTCACTTTGACCGTGTCTCTTCATCTTCTCGATTGGGTTGAGATTCCCGTATCTGATTACCCCGTGGGTATGTTGTTCCGTTCCTTTTTATCTCGTACCTCTTCATAAAGTCTTGTCCAGTTGTCATGATTTTATTGCTCCACATAGATTGCTGAGTCATCATAATTGTTACACGTGTGAAGCTCATTTTTATCAATACAGATAGTCCCCCCACTTACCATTTATTTATCGACTATTTTTCCACCGCTTCACTCATACCATTGCATCCATCTATGAATGTATGCATCACTTGTCTCTTCTATTTAATGCCCGTTCCACATGGTGTTCCTGGGTTGGTTCTGCAATTACTCAGCGCCTTTTAGGGCTTTTCACGGCTGCATCAGTCACGAAGTGACAACTTTAATTATGACTTTCACATCACTGCTTTTACATTTTTTGACGGTTGCCTTCGAGTATAAATATCACTTTTCCTTTCTTTACTTTCACGAAAAACTTCCGACCTTCTTTCCTTATTTGTAAATTCTTTATTCTTCGTAAATATGTCTTCTTCAAACCAGCAATCTAGGAAAGTCATTAATGTTGATGAATTGACTCCCTCTTCTGCTCCAACACGGAGTAGGAGAGGAGGTAGGCTTACGAGCTTAGGTTCTACCCCTTCCAGGGGTGCTTCTTCTTCTCATGTTACTCCCCATCTTTTTCTAGGTCTTCTGTTTCTTTATCTTCTTCAGGGGCTAGGGCTTCTATATCTTTATCAAATAGTAGAGGACATAGTGAACCGCTTTGTGAGCCGAGGGTCGATGAAATTATCCCTGCAGAGTTTTCTTTTGCCAAGGATAGTCAGACCATGAGCAAACAACTTTCTTCAATGTCTTCACATGACACTGCCAAACTTTATCCTACCTAGATAACAGAAGGCTTGGTGTCTCTTGTACGCAGGGATTGTTTTTGGAAGCTTGATTTTCCTGTTATTGTTCCCAACGATAACCAAAGAATAACCTCTTACAAGACCGGGTATTCTTATGTTTATACTTACCCTTTCACATAAGGATTCAAGCCTCCCATCGACCCTGTTATCATCGAGTTTTGTCGATTCTTCAAAATTTGTCTTGGACAAGTTGGTCCTCTTGTTTGGAGAGTTGTCGCGTGCCTTAGGTATTTGGCCAATTTAGCTTTCGTACCCTTCACTTTTCATCATCTTATTCACCTCTATTCTCCGATGCTGTTCCGCCAAGGAGTGTTTACTCTCGCGGCCAGGAGTAAAATGGTGTTAGTTACTCCAGATGATGACAAAGACCGAGGGTGGTATGTCCGGTATGTTGCTGTTTCTATTGTAGGTTTAGTAGGTGAAGAAAATCTCCCCTTCCCTGAGAAGTGGAATCTTGCACGTGAGTAAAGTTTTTCTCACTTTCCTTTCCTTTGTTTTTGATAAATTATCAGTTCCGTGACTGTTTCTTTTTCCTTTGCAGCAACCATGGGAACCGTTGAGAATGTCTCCGGTTTCCGTGATTGGGTAGAAAAACTCTTGTTGATTGCTCCGTTAGAAGAACGTTCGTGGAAGTACCTCTCTGGGAGGTTTGGTTGGAAGGTTAAGACCCACGGTAAGTGAAGTTTTTTTTCTTTTACTTCTTCCCTTTTAGAGCTTTATCTGATCCCTTTCATTTGTTAGGGTTTCCTGCTCATGGTATTTCTGTAGCGACTGTGTCCGCTTCTAAGTTGTCCCTAGAAAAGGCCCAGGAGATCATTGCTGGTTCCTCCTCGTTGAAAAGAAAAGAAAGTAGGAGGAGGGTGGTCTCTGACGACGAGTCTGCACCTATTGTTGATCCTCTCGTACCTGAATCGAAACTTTCTGCCCCCGAGGATAAAACTCCCTCTCCTGTTCGTGAATCCATTGATCTCCTATTCCGTGAAGGTTTTGGCACTATTTTTGATGAAGCCCCTCTTGTTGTTTTCTCTTCTCCTGCTTGTATTGGTAAAAAATATAGTCTTACACGTCTACAGATTTTAGATGACTCAGCTAGCCAGGTGGACCAATCAAAATATCACACGCGGATGTGAGATAAAGAGGTATGGGTAATGCAAGGAATTAGCCACGGAAAAGATCACTAAAGAAAAAAGGCATGGTCACAGCAAATCCGGACACAATAACAGACCGATTCAAAGATCAGCAATCAATGCCTCGTACGTTACACAATTCCTAAAATAACAATTACTAGTCATTTTTATAACGCCTCATAATTGTAATAATTAAGCATTAAATAGGCTTCATGACAGTAATACAAACGTTGTACTAGGAAAACATTCCTATAAAAGGAATGTCAATGTAACAAACAAGGGACGAGATTTCGAGCAATATAAGTTACTGTTTCTTTTTTATTCTCAACGATTGCTTTTTATTCTTTGTTTGATTGATCCGATTATCAGTAACCCGAGTTTTTCCTGAAATTAAGCTTTAGTCAAAAAGGTTCATTTTTTGGTTAAACAAATTGGTTCCGTTACCGGGAATCTGATAATCATCGTTTTCGCTACCAATCGATATCCTTAAAATCATGTCAAATTCCAACAACAACGACGTTGGCAATAATGACAATAACAACCAGCAAAGGAATGAAACCCCAGCTTCAACTCCTCCTCGAAGAACTCCACGAACTTCGAGAGAACTATCTCCTGAAAGAGCTGGCAATCATAATAATGAACATGCGGTTGAATCAGATCAAATAAGGCGAATGATAGCAGAGTACGTGGGACAAGCTTTGCAAGAATTTGCAAGAGGATTGCCACAAGTACCTCTAATTTCACCAACCTCGAATAATACAACTCTAGTGGAAAATTTGCAAGTAGATTTAACAAATTCAACCAGGATCGAAACTCTCAATACATCTCCTGAAATACGACCAGGTACGACTAGTGATTCAGAATTACAAAAATTATTACTAACTATGCAGAAGCAGATAAAAGAACAAAACGAACGCATCGAGCAAATTCTTGGTGTTCCACCTATTATCAAAGGAATTGATGCTGAAAGATACTCCCAACAACCTTGGAAGCCAAGTGCAGCCCCGTTGCTCATACCTAAAAAGTTTAGAATGCCTGATGTCCCCAAATATGATGGCACGACTGACCCACGTGATCACGTGATTGCTTTTACTACTGGAGTAAAAGGCAACGATTTGACAAAAGAGGAAATAGAATCAGTCCTTGTCAAAAATTTTGGAGAAACGCTCACGAAAGGAGCCTTAACCTGGTATGCTCTCCTCCTTGAAAACTCTATAAATTCTTTTGCTGAACTTGCAGATTCATTTATAAAAGCACATTGCGGTGCGCAAAAAGTGGAAAAAAGAATGGAAGATATCTTCAAAATAAAGCAAGGAGACAAAGAATTGCTCCGTGAGTTTGTAGACAGGTTTCAAAGAGAAAGAATGCAACTACCAAGGGTGCCTGACAATTGGGCAGCTATGTCATTCACGAGCAATTTGAACGAAAAAAGTTCAGAAGATGCGAGACGACTTAAAGAAAGTCTAAGAGAATTCCCAGCCACAACATGGAATGACGTATACAACAGGTACAGTACTAAACTAAGAATTGAAGAGGATATAATCACACAATCAAAAGACGAAGAATACCACAGAACAAGGCAGCCAGAATCAGAGAAAAAGTCAGGTAAAAACAGGTATGATCCTTATTTAGGACCTTTAAGACGTGACCCACGTCCAAGGTTCGAAAATACAAAACTTTCAGGAAGAGATACGAACTCATCCTCCTTAAGATCCAGGAGAGATCAAGATGAACAATTCCGGAATATTACCCGAATTGGACACCATAACTTTAACATAAGCAGCACTGAACTGATCTCAGTACTAAAAAGTATGGGTGACAAAGTTAAATGGCCAAAAGAAATGCGTTCCAACCCTAACAGGAGGAACCTCGATCAATGGTGTGAATTCCATAACGATCACGGCCATAGAACGGTAGACTGTAGGTACTTACAAGGTGAAATAGAATATTTATTAAAACAGGGTTATCTAACAAACTTGTTCAGTGATAAAGGTAAACAGGCTTATATGAAGAACAGGCAGGAACAACCAAAGCCACCTTCCCCAAAACAAACTGTTAATGTGATACACGGAGGAGAAGAAGTAAACGGGATAATCTGCCAGTTAACTTCAAAAATCACAAACACCAACGGAAAGCGGATTCGAAAAGAAATTAATGAAGAGCAAATATATTTTAACGACGCAGACTTTGGAGGATTAACACTTCCACACAATGACGCATTGGTAATATCTTTACTAATTCATGATACTAATGTTAAAAGAGTGTTGATTGATCCAGGTAGTTCAGTCAACATTATTTTGATAAAAGTTGTAGAGGAAATGCTAGTAGAAAATGCATTGATTCCAAAGGCTCAAGCCATATCTGGGTTTGACAACTCAACAGTGATAACTAAAGGTGAGATTGAACTCAACACTTACGCTGAAGGAGTTATCAGAAATACGAAATTTCAAGTCATTGATACGGAGATGGCTTATAACGTCATTCTGGGAAGACCATGGATTCATGATATGAAAGCAATACCATCTACTCTACATCAAGTAATAAAATTCCCTTCCAAATGGGGGATAAGAAAGATCAGGGGCGACCAACAAGCCTCAAGAAATATTAACTCAATATCTCTTAGAAGTAAAAGAGATGTAGAAAAATCGACGAATCATCAAACAGAGGTTTACCAACAAACATGTACGGCACAAACTTCTAGTTAGTTACGAATCAAAGAAATAGATATTCTAATAGGTACGGAGGAAGATCCTGCGAGCATCAAGAATAAAACAGAACATACGAACGTAGACTCCAGGCCAGATTTCATTCATGAATCAGAAGAAGAAAAATGTATCAAAACAACTGCTGAAGAACTCGAGGCTGTTCCCATCTCAGAACAGGAGCCCGAAAGAAAAATTTACGTTGGCGTGAAGTTATTAGAAAGACTGACTCCAGAACAAAAAGGTACGCTCATCAATTATTTAAAAGCTAATGAAGATTGTTTTGCATGGTCCCATTCGGACATGATAGGTATCCCGCCAGAAGTGATGACTCACAAACTAAATGAAGATCCATCGTTCGTACCTATTAAACAAAAGAAACGAAAGCAAGGATCTTTCAAAAATCAAGTGATCGATGAAGAAATTCAGAAGCTTCTAAATATAGGTTCGATACGAGAGGTAAAGTACCCTGACTGGCTAGCTAACACCGTAGTGGTACCTAAAAAGAACGGCAAATGGCGGGTATGTGTTGATTATACTTATTTAAATAAAACATGTCCCAAAGATTCATTTCCCTTGCCACATATAGATCAAATGATTGATGCAACCGCGGGTCATGACTTATTAAGTTTTTTAGATTCATATTCTGGTTATAACCAAATCAAAATGGATCCCATCGATGAAGACAAAACTTCTTTTATTACTAACCGAGGGACTTATTGCTATAAAGTTATGCCCTTTGGATTAAAAAATACAGGTGCCACTTATCAAAGACTAGTAACAAAAATGTTCCAAGAACATCTGGGTAAAACAATGGAAGTTTACATTGATGATATGCTTGTAAAATCCACACAAGCAGTAGATCATCTACAACATTTATCTATCACTTTCGATATTTTACGTAAATACAACATGAAACTCAACCCAGAAAAATGTGCCTTTGGTGTACAATCTGGTAAATTGTTGGGATTCATTGTATCCAACAGAGGAATAGAGGTAAATCCAACACAAATAAAAGCTATAGAAGAAATACCTGAAATCTTGAAAAATAAAAAAGAAGTCCAAAGATTGACAGGAAGAATAGCAGCCCTAGGGAGATTTATATCTAAATCCTCCGAAAAAAGCTTTAAGTTCTTTACAGTTCTTAAAAAACAAAATCAGTTCGAATGGACTAAAGAATGTCAACAGGCTCTAAAAGACTTGAAGGCTTACTTGTCAAAACCACCATTGCTGTCAAAACCAAAAGAAGGAGAGAGATTATACATCTACCTGGCTGTCTCAGAAATTGCCGTTAGCGCAGTACTTGTAAGAGAAGAAAAAGGTAAACAATCTCCCATTTATTATGTAAGTAAAACTTTATTAGACGCAGACACTAGATATCCGCATTTAGAAAAGTTAGCCTTAGCATTAATAATGGCATCAAGAAAATTGCATCCTTACTTTCAATGTCATCAAATTACTGTAGTAACTTCATATCCTTTAAGGAATATTCTACACAAACAAGAATTGTCAGGAAGATTAGCCAAATGGGCTATAGAATTGAGTGAACATGATATAACATATCAACCAAGAACTGCAATAAAATCACAGATATTGGCCGACTTTATAGCTGACTTTAGTAGCAGTATTACTCCAGAAGTAGAAGAAGAATTGCAAATTTTTAATGCAATAAGTCCAGGACAGTGGACCCTATTTACAGATGGCTTATCTAATATAAAAGGAGCAGGATTAGGTATTATCCTGATATCACCCACAGGTGAAAAAATTAGACAAGCAATCAAATGCTGTCCAATAACTAACAATGAAGCAAAATACAAGGCTATTATTGCAGGTTTAGAATTTGCACGAATTGTCAATCGAACAAATCAAAATCAACAGCGATTCCCAACTTGTGGTAAATCAAATGCAGGGAAATTATGTCGATCGAGAAACTCGAGTGCAACAGTACTTAGAGAAGGCACGGAAACTAGTGAAACAATTTAAAACATGGGAAATAACACAGATACCTAGAGAAGAAAATGTTGAAGCAGATGCATTAGCAAACATTGCTGCAGTTACGGACGTAGCCCATAAAGACAACGATATTATCATACATCTCTTCCATTCAACACCCGATCACAACAAAAATAAGGTATCTTTCAATAATTTAACTTGGGATTGGAGAAACAAAATTCTTAATTTTTTACAGGACGATATAGTACCTGAAGACAAAAAGGCAGCTAAAGCGCTCCATCGTAAAGCAGCGAGATATTGTCTAGTTCGCAGCACCTTATATCGCAAAATGATTGGAGGACCCCTAGCTAAGTGCCTCGGACCCAATCAAACGGAATACGTGATAAAAGAAATTCATGGGGGTCACTGTGGAAATCATGCAGGTGCAAGGTCTTTAGTAAAAACCTTAATAAGAGCAGGATATTATTGGCCGAAAATGGAAGGAGACGCGAAAAATTTCATATCCAAATACGATAAATGCCAACGATTCGCTAATAAAACACATCAGCCAGCCGAATTGTTACATTCCATTATGTCTCCATGGCCCTTCATGAAATGGGGAATGCACATAGTAGGACCCCTCCCCCCAGCCAAAGGTCAGGTACGATTTTCACTTGTACTTACTGATTATTTAACGAAATGGGTAGAAGCGGACGCATTCAAACAGGTGCGGGAGAAGGAGGTTAAAAGCTTCTTATGGAGAAATATAATATGTCGGTTTGGAATTCCAAAAGAGATCGTGTGTGACAATGGCCCACAATTTATAGGCTCTCAAATCACAGAATTCTTTGACAGCTGGAAAATCAAACGGATCACATCAACACCATATCACCCCGTAGCTAATGGACAAGCAGAATCCACGAACAAAATCATCATCAATAATATAAAGAAACGGTTAGACAAAGCCAAAGGCAATTGCCCGAAGAATTACCAGCGGTATTATGGGTATACAGGACTACATCAAAAACAGCCACGGGAGAAAGCCCCTTCGTACTTGTTTATGGCTCAGAGGCATTAATACCCGTGGAAATTGGCGAGCCAAGTTTAAGGGTGACAACATCCACGGAACAAACAAACTGCAAACCAATCTGGACCAACTCGAATCAAGAAGAGATGCGGCCTTAATACGGATGGCAGCTCAAAAACAAATCATAGAACGATATTACAACCGTAAAACCAACCTCAGGTATTTCAAAATTGGGGACTTTGTACTTAAAAAAGTCTTCCAGTCAACAAAGGAAGCAGGAACTGGCAAACTAAATCCTAATTGGGAAGGTCCCTATAAGATACGGGGAATAGCAGGAAAAGGCGCGTACGAATTAGAAGCCATGGACGGCAGGATTTTACCAACAAGTTGGAATGCCATTCATCTGAAGAAATACTACTTCTAAACAAAAGAAGTACCCACGATTAGGTATTACGTGTTCAAATTTTATCTTCAAATATTTAAAATTTTACTAACCTTTTTAGATGATAGTCAAAGAGCTAACTCATCACCAGATGATGACATTAGACCCGCAAAGACGCGCAGAAACATAATTCCCGGTCTAGGGTTACACTTTCTGATGGATATTTTAAAGGGTTAAGCAGTCATCATCTAAAAAAGCATATACCTTCGAGTCTAGAATGTTTTCTCTTTTCAGGGAAAGGACCACAATGTAAGAATAACCAAGTGCTCGAGATCTCATTCTTCAATGCTCCAACACTTGGGGGACTACATGATATAAAAATCCAAGACTACCAGAAGTCAGAATGCTCGAACTTAAAAAATCATTCAGCCAACAAGTCAAGTGATATGAGCAAAAGAATTGAAGACTCTGACACAAGAATTGCGAAAAGCCTACTCTAAAAAACCCTCGAACCATGTTCAGGTTAGAAGGTAAAATGATATATACAGAAAAGAAATGTACAAACTGTTACATCAAAAACAGTTAGGGACAGAAGATCATCATCATTGTACTTAGCCAAAACTGTTATAATCAAAACAGTTACGAAATCTTTGTACTCAAATGGAAAACTTTTATTTAAAAAACAGTTACGAATGAAAGATCAAAACCCTTGTATATATTCTCAAAATTGTTATATCTAAAAACAGTTACGGATTACACTACATTTCTCTCGTACTTACAAGTGTTGCAAATAAAACAGTCAATACGAAAAACTGTTACTAATGCAAAACAATTGCCTCCTTGTATTAACTCAAAAAACTGTTATCCACTAAAACAGTTACGAAATACAAGTGACTATTAAATCTATAAAAAACAGTTGCAACATGAGTTTTAGATGACAAACGTAACACATGTAAAAATGTTGTGAAAGTTCAAGCAAAAACCTCTCACAAAAACATTCCTAAAACATGTGAAAAATTCCTATCACTCTATTGCATTTTCAATGAAGTTGAGACGTCTTCTTCATTAAAACATTAAAAGGGCCCTTGATTCACAAACAAAGCCTTTCACATACGAAGGCTAAAGCTTGTACTACACCCGACATAAAAGGGTTTAGAACAAAACACGTATCTTTTTACGCAAAGAAAGCTAAGAGGTACGAACAAAGACCTCACAAAAGCAAAAGCAATAGACCTGAATAGAAGGGTTAAAGCTCAAAATTCATAAAAGTCTCAAAAGCAGTACATTGATATAAAAACAGCTAAGTACAATAAGTACAAAACTAAGTACTTAGCCACATAATATTTACATTTTTAAAATGCCCCTAAGTTGTCAGTTGGGGACTTTAGAAACTTTAAACTTACTCCCGATGGAGCTAGGAGTAATTACACCAATCTAATGTAAAAAAAAAAAGAAGAAGAGAAAAACAGGAAAACAACCAGAATTTTCACTTTTCGGGAGAAGGACTGCTTTCTTCTTCCGGAGAGTCGGCTGCTGCTTCATTAACTGGAGAAAGGTTGAGACCCTGCTGAGTCTTATCTATGGCTTCTTTAGACTTTGCAATCTCAGCATCAAGATCAAAGCCTGCTTGACTCATCTCCATTAATGTGTCATGACGAGCATTCATATACGCCCAACTCACTTCAACAGCCGTTGACTCTTCAAGATCATTATAATCTTTCGACCACACTTGAAGTTCAGCCTTCAAGCTGTCATTTTCGGCTTCAGCAGCTTCAAGAGAAACCTTCAAAGGCGCGACTAACTCTTCCAATTTTTGGGTCTTTGCCAGAGCCTCACGAAGATCTTCTTGAACTTGAGAAAGATTACGTACGAGATCTCCGGAATATTCTTCTTTTTGTCCCAACAAATCCTTCAAATACCGGACCTCTTCCGTGGCTTTTGACAGTTGCTCGGAAAAAGAGGATTCAAGAACGTCTTTATCCTTGTTAGCTTGGCTGGAAGAAGCCTTCTCCACTGCTAATTCTCCTCTCACAACTTTCAGCTGCTCCTTTAAGGTATCTCTTTCTCCTTCTAAAGTTTCCATCTCAATTTGAAGGCTTTCGTACTGTGCCTTAAAATCATCCAGCCCACGAAGCACTTGCAACTCTTTCTCATAATTAAAAAATCTTTTCATGAGCTCCAAACCGATAAGGTGCGTCTACAAAAGCAGTAAAACAATTAAGAATATTAAAACTATTTATTGAAGCAATGTATGTACAAAAGATCGAGTATATACCTTCAAGGAATTATGCACCACCTCATTAGCCCAAGTGAGAGATGCGTGGCTGTCAAGTTTAGCTCTTTCCTCAGGGCCAATCAAAGGCTTGAGCCACATTTCCGGCTCCCCGGTGCTGATCTTCTTAAAGAGGTTGCCACCAGCTGGAACCTCAATCAAGACCCTTCGCATCCCCCTGCTGGAAGACCCTTCTTCTATAACAGAAGGCATGGAAGCAGGGACCGAAGGGGCAACAGAAGAAACGGAAGGGCCGGGAGCCAAAAGAGTCGCGGGCACTTCAATCGAGATGGAATAAGGAGAAACTGAAGAAATAATAGGAATTGGAGAAGAAACAACAGCAGCAACTTGGGGAGCAG
>ML241819.1:1390-24759 GCA_005239495.1 Nicotiana undulata
ACAAGGCATGATGTGGGCCTAACTACCCGGACATAACAATAATAGCCGCTATGTACGGACTCTCGTAACTTGGCGCGTACGTAGCCCCAAAATAAGTTGAACATAGCATATACATCACCTATGGGGACAATTCCCTCTTACAAGGTTAGAAAGGAGACTCACCTCGTGTCGAATCTACCCCTCGGACCACAATTGCGCCCGAAACTCCGAATTCTATACCCGAGGACTTGCAACTAGTCAAAAGATATATAATAACATCAATGCATGTACAATGTGATAACTCATCTTAGTTATTCAATAAAATCGCTATTCTTGAAGAATTCTCAATTTCCAACCCCGGCCTCTCATGGCCAAATTCCGGAAATTTTCGAAGGAATGAACTACCCGAAGCCTAAGGATCGTAATTACATAATTTATTTAGGAATTTTTGGCTAAAAATGAAGTTTCACTATTTTCCCAAAACCCCACATTTTTCTATCAATTCCTATGAATTTTAAGATAATTGGAAGAGGATTTTATTTGAATTTGATGTTAAAAGTCATGAAAAACGGACTAGGAATCACTTACCTTGATGAGTTTGAACTTGGGCAGTCCTTTCCCTAGCTTGGAGGAGCTCTAATGGAGGTTGGGTATTGAATAATGAAGAAGAATGCCAGGCAAACCTTTACTGCGATCGCGACATCGGGCCTGCGATCGCGAAGGCCAATTGGCCGGACCTCTGCGATCGCGGTAGATGTCCTGCGATCGCGAAGAACAATTGGCAAGACCTCTGCGATCGCGGCAGTGGTCCTACGATCGCGTAGAACAAACTCACCCGGCCCAGATGCTACTCAATGCGATCGCAAGAAACGGGCTGCGATCGCGAAGGTGTCGAACCCAGACCTCTGCGATCGCAAAGGGGAAGCTGCAATCGCATAGAGCAATCGACAGCCCAGCAAAATCCTTCTCCGCGATCGCAACCCACCTTCTGCGATCGCAGAGAAGGAAACCAGACAGCAGATTTTCTGGTTTTCTAACTTAGCTCCCGGGGGTCCAAAACACACCCGAGCCCCTCAGGACCCTGTCCAAAAGCACCGACAAGTCTATATTCGTGATACGTACTCGCTCGAACCCTCGGAACATGAAAAACAACAACGGAACTCGAAATCAAACTCCAAAACCAAATTAATCAAACTTAAGAACTTTGAAATTCTAGAATTCACTTCAACGCGCCGAACCGGCCTAAACTACTCGGAATGACTTCAAAATTTAAAGACAAGTTATAAATGACACGACGAAACTATTCCCGGTCTCGGAATTTTAATCGGACCTCGGGAACATAAAATCACATTCAAAACCAAATTTCAAATTCTATGAGATTTCTCAAAACTTCATTAACTCCAATTTTCCTCATTTTATCCGAAACCAATCAAGTCAAGTCCGTTTTACACCAAATTTCACAGATGACTTATATAACACATATTGAACCTGTTCGGGCTCCGAAATCATAATACGTTTCCGGCAACACAGGTTTCACATCAAGGTTCATTTTCATAAGACTTTAATATTTTCATAAAATAATTTTCTTTAAAAATTCATTTCTCGGACTTGGGTCCTCGGAATTTGATTCCGGGCATACGCCCAAGTCTCATATTTTCCTACGGACCTTTCGGAACTGTCGGATCACGGATCCGGGTCCGTTGACCAAAAATGTTGACCAAAGTCAACTTTATTTAATTAATTATCACAAATTTAACTCTTAATCAAGTTTTCCACATAAAAGCTTCCTAGCTACGCGCCCGGGCTGCTCACACACATCAAGGTGAGATTAATGGAGGCTTTCGGGCCTCGGAACACAGTCTAAATTAGATGCACATAAGATGACCCCTTTTTGGGTCATCATAATTTTAACCTGAATATGCATCTAAAAAAACTCAACAGCTCATGACCTGCGGTAGAATCAATTAATTGATTTATATGTGGTAAATCAAATGAATCTTTTAGACAAGCTTTATTTAGATCAGTATAATCTACGCAAACCTGGCATTTTCCATTCTTTTTTGGAACTACCACAGTATTAACTAACCAGTTTGGGTACTTTACCTCTCGTATTGATATGATTTTTAAATGTTTTTGTACCTCATCCACAATCACTTGATTTTTGAAGGACACTGGCTTCCTTTTCTTTTGCTTGCCTGGTGGGTACAATGGATCTTCATTCAGTTTGTGGGTCATCACCTCTAGTGGTATACCTGTCATATCTGAATGTGACTAAGTAAAGCAATCTATTTTAGCTTCTAAAAATTTGACTAATTTACCTTTCATTTTCGGGCTTAGTTTCACTCCAATGAAAACTTTTCTGTCTGGCCATTGCTTGAATAATGTGATAGCTTCGAGTTCTTCAATCGTTGTTTTGATGTTTTCATTCTCTTCCAATTCTTGAAAGACATCGGGTCTTGAATCTACATCTGTTTGTCCTGAACCATTTTCAGCTGAGGTTTGTATTATTATATGCTCAACTGGATTTTGTAGTTGCTATTTCTCATTCATACCAACATTTGTTGCGTTTGAATCCGCCACTGAATTGATACTTTTAGAAGCCCGTTGATCTCCACATATTTGTCGAGTCCCCCATTGTGAAGGAAACGTATTAACTTGATGTAATATAGACGATACAACATCCATATCATGAATCCATAACCTTCCAAGAATCATATTATAAGCCATATCAGTGTCTACCACTTGGAATTTTGTATCATTGATAACTCCCTCTACAAATGTGGTAAGTACGAATTCCCCTTTTGTGATAACACTTACATTATCAAATCCAGATAAAGAATTTGCTTTTGGTACCATCTTGTCATCAGCTTGCATTTCATTCACCACTCTTAGAAGAATAATATTTATGGAGTTACCTGAATCAATCAAAACTTATTTTACATTAGTATCATGTATAAGTAAAGATAATATCAACGCATCATTATGAGGAATTATCAAGCCATCCGGATCTGCATCATCAAACGCCCATACTGTCTTTATCCAAAACATGGTGAACTCGCTTTCCATGAGTAACCGTGACTTTCGACATCTTTTTTGCAGCTGTATATGTCACACCATTAACCTCTTCTCCCCTTCTTATCACATTGACCTTTCTTTTTCGAGATGGAGGTTTTGGAGGTTTTTTTCTATTCTTCATATAGGATTGCCTACCTTTCTCACTAAACAAGTCAGTTAAATAACCTTGTTTTAAACAAATGCTCTACTTCACCTTGTAATAACCTACAATCTGCTATTTTATGGCCATAATCGTATGAAACTCACACAAGAATCTTGATGTCTTCTGCTCGAGTTTGATCTCATTTCTATAGGCCACCGTACCTTATCTCCCATACTTCTTAATACAACTACAACCTCGAAAGTGCTAACATTGAAATTGTAATCTCCAATCCTTGTGTCTGTCTTAAAATCACTGTCTCGCGTATCTCGTCCATTTCTGAACTTGGAAGATGAACCCGTATCTTTGTGACTTGATCTAGGGTCAGACCGTATGTTATCCTGTTTAGACCGTGAATCCCGTCCCGCAGGTCCCATGTAAGGTTCGTACCTATTTTTCCCAAACCTTTTTTTAGATTTTGAGCGTCTCGAACTTGTTCTTTAATCGACCCTTGATTGTGTAGCCGTGTCTTCTTTTATCCTCAATTTCGTGTTGTACCTTTTGCACACATCATTGTATTGGTAAAAATAGGCTTCACACATGTACTAATTATGATGACTAAGCAATCCATGTGGAACAGTGAAAACATGACAATTGGACGAGCCTTTATGAAGAGGTACGAGACAAAGAGGAACGGAACAACATACCCACGAGGTAATCAGGTACGGGAATCGTAACCTAATTAAGGAGATGAAGAGACACGGTCAGAATGAATCAAGGCAGAATAAAGGGCAGATTCGAGAATCTTCAATCAATGAGCTAAACATTACATAATCTTCACGCAACAATTATGATTAGTCATTGTAACGTTACATTAATGCCATTATTAGTCATTAATGCTCAATCACTGAAAAGAGTAGACGTTATATTAAGAAATTCCCTATAAAAGGGAGTAAAATATAACTTGTAAGGACACATTCAAACCACTATTGAAATATACTTTACTTTTGCGCATCTTTACTGCTTTATATTCACAAGTCTAATTACTATCATTAGCGTATTCTCTTGGTTATCTGAAACTCGAGTTCTTCCTAAAATTTGCTTTGACAGAGAATCTAATTCTTTGGTTAAACAAATTGGTTCCGTTACCGGGACTTTGATAATCTCTGTTTTTCCTCAAACAACATTCTATGAATTAGGTTGAACGCCTATGACAACAACCAACAGAGAATTGGAACTCCAGTTCCATCACCTTCAAGATCGCCACGAGGCTCAAGGGATCAATCCCTAGAGAGATATATGACTCAAAATAATGATCACGATGGAAATGAACAAACAGGAGAACAAGACCCTGTAAGACAAATGGTTGGTGAGTATGTGACTCAAGCCTTACAAGCTTTCATGAGGGGGATACCAGTTGTGTCACCTACGCCTCCTCCAAAAAACACCGCAACTATGGAAAATATATAGTCCGTACTAGAAAACTCAGGAAGTAGAGGCACTCTGAATGAGTCTCTTGAAGCAAGACCAGGTATGTCCAATAATTCAAATTTACAATCTTTATTACTAACCCTGCAGAAATAGATGAAGGAACAAAACGATCGAATCGAGCATATTCCTGGAGTACCACCTGTCATCAAGGGTATTGACATTGATAAATATTCTCAACAACCTTGGAAGCCAAGTGCAGCACCCTTGTCTATTCTCAAGAAATTCAAAATTCCTGATATCCCCAATACGACAGAAAAACTACTCCACGTGATCATGTCACTGCTTTTACCACAGGAGTAAAAGGCAACGACTTGACTAAGCAGGAAATTAAATCAGTGCTGGTCAAGAAATTTTGTAAGACCCTCACCAAAGGAGCACTAACATGGTATTCTCTTTTACCCGAAAATTCTATTGACTCTTTTGCCGAGCTTGCAGATTCCTTTATAAAAGCACATTCTGATGCACAAAAAGTCGAAAAAGAAATGGATGATATATTCAAAATAAAACAAGGAGACGCAGAGTTGCTCCGTGATTTTGTAGACAGGTTTCAACGAGAAAGAATGCTGCTACCAAGGGTACCTGCCAATTGGGCAACAATGGCATTTGCAAGCAATTTAAATGATAGAGGCTCAGAAGCCACGAGAAGACTCAAGGAAAGCTTGAGAGAGTTCCCAGCCACGACATGGAACGATGTCTATAACAGATACAACACCAAGTTATGAATAGAAGAAGACACCATTGCTCAATCAAAAGCAGAACACCAAACCAGTCCTATATGCTCTAAACCAGAGAGGAGAAAATGTAAGAACATGTACGATCTATATATGGGACCTTCGAGATGAGAAACTCGTTCATAGTTTGAAAACACACGGTCAGAATATAAACCGTCAAATAGAGATACGAGCTCATTCTCATCAAGATCTAGAAAGGACCGGGATGAATGAAATAGAAGTAGACAATAATTGGAGACTACAACTTCAATGTAATTACTTCTGAATTAATTACAATACTAAGAAATATGGACGATAAAGTTCGATGGCCCAAAGAAATGAAATCGACTCCAAATAGAAGGAATCCAGACTTCTGGTGCGAATTCCATAACGATCATGGACACAGAACATCAGATTCTAGGTTATTGCAAGGTGAAGTAGAACATTTATTAAAACCGGGCTATCTAACAGAGTTGTTTAGTTAAAAAGGTATACATGCATATATGAAGAACATGCAAGATCCCCCATAGCCACCATCTCCAAAGAGAATAGTAAATGTGATACACGGAGGAAAAGAGGTGAACGGAGTAGTTTGCAAAAGAACAACAAAGTTCACAATTACTCACGGGAAGCGGGTTCGTGAAGCCATGGAAGTAGACAACATATCATTCAATGACGCAAATGGACATGGACTATTGCTTCCACATAACAATGCACTGGTAATATCCCTGCTTATACATGACACTAACGTAAAACGAGTGTTGATTAATCCAGGTAGCTCAGTCAATATCATTTTGTTGAGAGTTATGGAAGAGATGCTAATGGAGGATCAAGTAATTCCAGAAGCACGCGCCTTATATGGGTTTGACAACTCTACAGTCATAACAAAAGGAGAAATTGAGCTTAACACCTATGTAGAAGGAGTTATCAAAAATACGAAATTCCAAGTCACTGATACTGATATGGATTACAACGTGATCATGGGGAGACCATGGATCCATGATAAGGAAGCAATACCATCTACTTTACATCAGGTAATTAAATTCCCTTCCAAATGGGGAATTCAACAGATCCGAGGCGATCAACAGACCTCAAGGAACATAAATTCAGTAGTACACTCTAACAATAAAGAGGTATCGGAAGAATCAAAATACGAGGAAATCACCTAAACAGGTACGAAAGAGAATAGTAACGAGAAGGGGAACCAAATCACCTCAGAGGCAACATCAAAACATACGGACACGGATTCCAGACCTGATGTCATTCGGGAGCCAGAAGAGGATGAGCATATCAAAGCAACTACTGAGGAGCTCGAAGCTATTCCACTGTTCGAGTAGAAGCCTGAGCAAAAAGTTCATATAGGCACGAGGCTCAGTCCCACGAGAAGAGGTAAGTTAATTGAGTATTTAAAAGCTAACATAGATTGTTTTGCTTGGTCTCATTCAGATATGACAGGTATACCTCCAGAAGTGATGACTTATAAACTAAATGAAGATCCATCCTTCGTACCTGTCAAGCAAAAGAAAAGAAAGCAAGGACCATTCAAAAACCAAGTGATGGATGAAGTGGTACAGAAACTCTTGAAAATTGGTTCAATACGTGAGGTAAAATATCCTGATTGGTTAGCTAATACCGTAGTAATACCCAAAAAGAATGGTAAATGGAGGGCATGCGTAGATTACACATATTTGAATAAAGCATGCCCTAAAGATTCATTTCCATTACCGCACATAGATCAAATGATTGATGCCACTGTAGGTCATGAATTGTTAAGCTTTCTAGATGCGTATTATGGTTTTAATCAGATAAAAATGGATCCCTCAGATGAGGAAAAAACCTCCTTTATTACAAACAGGGGGACTTATTGTTACAAAGTCATGCCTTTTGGCCTGAAAAATGTTGGAGCCACGTATCAAAGGCTAGTGACCAAGATGTTCCAGGAACATCTGGGGAAAATAATGGAAGTATACATTGATGACATGCTGGTGAAATCAACACAAGTAGAAGATAATTTCCTGCATCTTTCAATTACCTTCGAGATCCTACGCAGGTATAACATGAAATTAAATCCAGAGAAATGCGCCTTTGGCGTTGAATCAGGTAAATTTTTGGGTTTCCTTGTATCAAGTAGAAGTATTGAAGTGAATCCTGGTCAAATTAAAGCTATTGATGAAATACCTAATATACTTACGAGCAAAAAAGAAGTTCAAAGACTAACAGGAAGAATTGAAGCCTTAGGGAGATTCATCTCCAAATTTTCAGAGAAGAGGTTTAAATTCTTTTTAGTTCTAAAAAAGCAGAATCAGTTTGAATGGACTGAAGAGTGCCAACAAGCTCTCAAAGATTTGAAGGCATATCTATCAAATCCTCCGCTGCTGTCTAAACCAAATGAGGGGGAACGCCTATATGTCTATCTTATCGTTGTAGAAATTGCCGTAAGTTCATTATTGGTAAGAGAAGACTGAAGTAAACAATCTATAATTTATTATGTAAGCAAATCTTTATTAGATGCTGAAACTAGATATCCTCATCTAGAAAAATTAGCTTTAGCTCTAATCATGGCAGCTAGAAAGTTAAGACCGTACTTTTAATGTCACCCAATTACTGTTGTAACCTCATATCCACTGAGAAATATTTTTCATAAACAAGAATTATCAGGGAGATTAGCTAAGTGAGCAATAGAATTAAGCGAACATGACATAATATATCAGCCTAGGACTGCAATAAAGTCTCAAATTTTAGCTGATTTCGTCGCTGATTTTAATACTAGCATAATCCCTGAAGTGGAAAAAGAGTTACAAATATTCAACGTGGTTAATCTAGGAATATGGACCCTGTTTATTGACAACTCTTCTAATGTAAAAGGAGCCGGATTAGGAATTGTTTTAATAACACCTACGGGTGAAAATATAAGACATGCTATTAAATGTTATCCCATAACTAACAATGAAGCAGAGTACGAAGTTGTCATTGCAGAGCTTGACTAGCACGAGAACTCTCAATCGAGCAGATCGTGATCAAAAGTGACTCTCAACTAGTGGTGAACTAGATGCAGGGGACTTATATTGGTAGAGAGGAATGGATGCAGCAATATCTTGAAAAGGCACGAGACCTAGTAAGACAATTCCAGTCATGAAAGGCTATGCAAATACCCAGGGAGGAAAATGCAGAAGCAGATGCATTGGCTAACCTCGCAGCAGTTACCGACGTAACAAATAAAGACAATGCATTTGTGATACACTTATTTTATTCAGCAATCAACCAGGACAAAAAATGAGGTAACATTATTGTAAACTTTTTGCAGAACGACACCATGCTTGAAGGTAAAAAAGAAGCTCAAGCGCTTCGCCGAAAAGCTGCACGGTATTGCCTGGTTTGTGATAATTTATACCACAAAATGTTTGGAGGTCCCCTAGAAAAGTGCCTTGGACCCAATCAAACGGAGTACGTGATGATGGAAGTACACGAAGGATACTGCGGAAACCATGCAGGAGCAGGGTACTATTGGCCTAAAATGGAGGAAGAGCTGGGAATTTCATAGCCAAATGTGACAAATGTCAACGATATGCTAACAATATGCACCGACCAGCAGAATTACTCCACCCAGTGGTGTCATCATGGCCATTCATGAAATGGGGCATGGATATAGTGGGCCCTCTTCCCCCAGCTAAAGGAAAGGTAGGGTTCTTACTCGTATTAACAAAGTATTTCACAAAATGGGTGGAGGAAGATGCTTTTAAACAAGTGTGAGAAAAAGAAGTGAAAAGCTTCATATGGAGACACATAATATGCCGCTTTGGGATACCAAAGGAGATCGTACGTGACAATGGCCCACAATTCACAGGCTCACAAATCACAGAATTCTTCGAAAGCTGGCAAATCAAACGAATCACTTCATCACCATACCACCCTGTGGCTAATGGGCAATCCGAGTCAACGAACAAAGTCATCATCAACAATTTAAAGAAACGATTGGAATAAGCTAAGGGAAACTGGTTTGACGAGCTACCGGCAGTATTATGGGCTTACAAAACTACTACAACAACAGCCACGAGAGAAACTCCATTCGCACTTGTTTATGGTTCAGAAGCTTTAATACCGGTAGAAATTGGCGAACCAAGCACGAGATTCACAACAGCAATAGAAGAAACAAACAACGACGAGTTGAGAACAAATCCGGATTTGCTTGAGCAAAGGAGGGAAGGTGCATTAATATGTATGGCAGCCCAAAAATAAATTATAGAGCGATATTACAATAGAAAAGCTCACCTCAAATATTTTAAAATTGGGGACTTCGTTCTTAAATTCTTCCAATCGACAAAGAAAGCCGATGTAGGAAAGCTAAATCCAAATTGGGAAGGACCTTACAAAGTCCGTGTCATTGCTGGAAAAGGCGCTTATGAGCTGGAGACTATGGACGATAGAATCTTACCAACCAATTGGAATGATGTTCATTTGAAGAAGTATTACTTCTAAGTAAAAGGAATACCCCCGTTCAGGTATCATTACGTTCAATTTTACTTTTGTACAGTTAAAATTATACTAACCGTTTTAGATGATAGGCAAAAAGCTAACCTATCACCAGATGATGATATTAGACCTGCATAGACACGAGGAAGTAAACTGAATTCCCGGTCTAGGGTTACAACTTTCTGATGGGCGTTTTTAAGGGTTAAGCAGTCATCATCTAACCTATATACCTTCGAGTCTCGTATGTTTTTCCTTTTCACGAAAAGGACCACAAGGAAGGAATAGTCAAGTGCTCGAGATTTCATTCTTCAAAGCTCAAACACTTAGGGGACTATACAGTATGAAAGGCAAAGAAGAAGCAAATGAGACTATCAAAAAAGTCAAAGCTCAAGCCTGAAGATCCATCTTCCCAACAAGTCAAGTATTATGAGAAAAATCAAAGAGCCAAAGACAAAAAATACAAATCCTAATTCAGAAACCTTCAAAAAACATATTCGTAAATGTACACGAATGTTTAGGTTAAAGGCACAATGTTAGTAACGAGTAAAAATGCACATCCTTGTACTTATTCAAAAACCTGTTGTAAATAAAAACAATTATGGATAAAAAGCATTATCCTTGTATTTATTCAAAAAGCGGTTGTAAGTGAAAACAGTTACGGATAAAAAAGCATTATCCATGTACTTATTCAAAAACTGTTGTGAATAAAAACAGTTATAGATGAAAAAGCATTACCCTTCTATTTATTCAAAAACTATTGCAAAGGAAAACAATTACGGGTACAAATTGATACCCTCGTATCTATTCCAAATCTGTTGCAAGAAAAACAGTGGCAAAAGAGTTATAGACGATATTCAAAAACATGTCAAATGTTACGAAAGTTCGAAATAATACAAAGACTTTCTCCAAAACATTGCTAAGAAAAACATGTGAAATTCCTATCTCTCTTTTGTACATTTACACCATTATGAAGTTGAGACGTCTTCTTCATTAAGTGTCGATAAAAAAAGGACAATCTTTTATAAATCATGCCTGTTACGAAAAGGTACGATAAATCTAAGCATTTTTAATGCAATGTCAAAAAACTAAGGGGTAACCCAAAAACCTCAAAAAGAAGCATGCAAATACTTAAGAGTGAAACAAAAACTCAAAGAAATCGAAAGTCATGCTGATATTACTATTAATATATTACGGCAAAAAACTAAGTATTAACTTAGTCTAAGCCGAATTTGTTTATACAAAAGTTGCCCCTAAGTTGTCAGTTGGGGACTTACAAAGGATCAAACTTTACCCCCAATGAGACAAAGGGTAACCACCAATTGTTCCAAATAAAAAAAAAAGAACCAAGTTCAATAAAATCTTTCACTAGATGGGGGGATTGTCTTTGCTGGCAGAAGGAGCGACTTGAAATGGCGAGACACGAGCAACAGGGACCTCAGCTGCAGGTGAAGATAAATTCTGACTTTGCTGAGACTTTTCAATCGTCTCTCTGGTTTTAACACTTTTGGCTTCCAAGTCAAAATTCTCTTGGCCCATTTCTGTCAATGTGTCAAGACGGGCATTCAAATAAGCCCAACTAACATCGACAACTGCTTTGTCCTTAAGAGTCTCGTAGTCTTTCTCCCATTGTTAAGCTTCAGCTCTTAACTCATCTCTTTCAGCCATGGCAGCATCATGAGAAGCCTGTAAAGGAGCAAGGGATCTTTCTAGAAACTGGACCTTCTCTGAAGAGTTACGGAGGTCTTCTTGGGTTTGGGTGAGAATTTGTACAAGTTCACCATAGTACACCTCCTTCTGGTCCAACAAAGCTTTCAGGCTGCTAATCTCTTATGTGGCATGGGAAAGCTGCTCCGCAAAGGAAGACTCCAAGACACTTTTGTCCTTACCTACCTGGTTCGAAGACGCCTTCTCTATGGCCAGTTCTGCTGCAATAACTCTAACCTCCTGCTCCAAGGTACACTTTTCCTCCTCCATTGCCTCCATATCAAGTTGTAGACTCTCATACTGCTCCTTCCAATTATCAGCCTCAGTATGGAAGTCATTTGCTGATTGCTCCATTTGAATGACTCTCTTCATTAACGCTGTGCCTATAAGGTTGATCTACATAAAAAGATAAATTAGATACGGTAAGAATATAAATAAATACATATAAAGGAAGAGAAAGTTTTACCTTTAAGGACGAGTGCACAATCTCGTTCATCCAAGTTAAGGAGTTGTGGCTTTCCAGCTTAGACTTCTCAGCCGGGCCTATCAATGGCTTTAACCATACATCAGTCTGGCCCGAGTTTTTAAAGAGGCTGCCCGCCGCAGGAACCTCTATTCTAACTTGCTTAATCACCCCACCTGATTGAAGACCCTACTTCAACAGCAGAAGGCACAGAAGTGGTGGAGGATGAAGGAGCTACGGGCAGAGTAGGATGAGGAGCAGAAACAACAATGGGAGCAGAAACAACAATGAGAGTAATAAACGAAAGTTCCGTAGGAGCAGGAGGTGAGAAAACAGCAAGATGGGCTTCATCAGAAACGGTACCAAAACCTTGTTGGAACAGGTGATCAATGGACTCACGAACAGGAGAGGGAGGTTTATCTTCAGGAGCGGAAAGTTCTGATTCAGGCACGGGAGGATCAGCAACGGGCGTAGATTCATCGTCAGACACGACCCTCCTTCTACGTGACATATGGACCAGCAAACCCTCCTCCTGTTCTTCTTCATCCTCCAAGGTCCTGGACCACATGCCTTCCTTTTCGACGAGGAGGAGCGAACAATGATCTGCTGAGCCTTACCCAGGGACAACTTTGAAGCGGATACAGCCGCAACAGAAATCCCACTAGCAGGAAACCCTACCAAATGAAAGGGATCAGATAAAGCTCAAAAAGGGAAGAAGATAAGAAAAAAACCCTCACTTACCATGTGTTTCACCTTCCAACCAAACCTCAAAGAGAGGTACTTCCAAGAACGTTCTTCTAAAGGAGCGATTAACAAAAGTTTTTCTACCCAATCACGAAAATCGGAGAAATTCTTGACGGTTCCCATGGTTGCTGCAAAAGAAAAAGAAACAGTCATGGTACTGATAGTTTATCAATAACAAAGAAAAGGAAAGTGAGCAAAACTGTACTTACGTGCAAAGTCCCACTTCTCAGGGAAGGGGAGATTTTCTTCACCTACTAAACCCGCAGTAGGGACAGCAACATACTGGACATACCACCCTCTATCCTTGTCATCATCTGGAATAACTAGCCACGAGAGTAAACACTTCTTGGCGGAACAAACATCGGAGAATAGAGGTGAATTAAATGATGAAAAGTAAAGGGTACAGAAGCTAATGACCAAATACCTAAGGCACACAACTACTCTCCAAATAAGAGGACCGACTTGTCCCAAGCAAACTTTGAAGAATCGACAAAACTCAATGATAACAGGGTCGATGGGAGGATTGAATCCTAATGTGAAGGGATAAGTATAAACATAAGAATACCCAGTCCTATAAGAGGTTATTCTTTGGTTATCGTTAGGAACTACAACAAGAAAATCAGGCTTCCAACAACAATCCATGCGTACGAGTGACACTAAACCCTCTGTTATTTGGGTAGGATAAAGGTCAGCACTATCATGTGATGACATAGAAGAAAGCTACTCACTCATGGACTGGCTATCCTTGGCAAAAACAAACTCGGCAGGAACAGTCTCATCGACTCTCGGCTCACGAAGTAGTTCATTATGTTCTCTACTCTTTGATGAAGATTTAGAAGCCCTATCCCTCGAAGAAGACGAAGAAATATTAGACCTAGAAGATGGAAGAGGAGTAAAATGAGAAGAAGAACCCCTGGAAGGGGTAGAACTTAAGCTCCTAAGTCTACCGCCCCTCCTACTCCGTGTTGGAGTAGAAGAATGAGTCAATTCATCTACAATAATGACCTTTTTGGATTGCTGGTTTGAATAAGACATATGTACAAGGATGAAGAATTTACAAATAAAGAAAGAAGGTTAAAAGTTTTTCATGAAAGTAAAGAAAGGAAAATGGGTATTTATACTCAGATGCGACCGTCAAAAATGGAAAAAACAGTGATGTGAAAGTCATAATTAAAGTTGTCACTTCGTGACTGATGCAACTGCAAAAAGCCCTAAAAGGCGCTGAACAACTGCAGAACACATTTGGGAATGCCATGTGGCATGGGCATTAAATGGAAGTGACAAGCGACGCATACATTCAGAGACGGATGCAATGGTACGAGTGAAGCGGCGACAAAATATTCCCGCCATAAATGAGTATCCACTTACCAAATATTTAGTCGATATATAAATGATAAGTTTGGGGACTATCTGTATTGGTAAAAATAGGCTTCACACATGTACTAATTATGATGACTAAGCAATCCATGTGGAACAATGAAAACATAACAATTGGACGAGCCTTTACGTAGAGGTACGACACAAAGAGGAACGGAACAGCATACCCACGAGGTAATCAGGTAGGGGAATCTTAACCTAATGGTGGAGATGAAGAGACACGACAGAATGAGTCAAGGCAGAATAAAGGGAAGACGCGAGGATCTTCAATCAATGAGCTAAAAGTTACATAATCTTCACGCAACAGTTACGATTAGTCATTGTAACGTTACATTAATGCCATTATTAGTCATTAATGCTCAATCACTGAAAAGAGTAGACGTTATATTAAGAAATTCCCTATAAAAAGGAGTAAAATATAACTTGTAAGGACACGTTCGAACTACTATTGAAATATACTTTACTTTTGCGCATCTTTACTACTTTATATTCACAAGTCTAATTACTATCATTAGCGTATTCTCTTGGTTAGTAGAAACCCGAGTTCTTCTTAAAATAGCTTTGACAGAGAATCTAATTCTTTGGTTAAACAATCATTCTATGTTGTAGCATGAAATTCTCGCAAATGTTCCTTAAGTCATCTCGTGGCTTCTGAACTCTTTTTATTTAAATTTCTTGCGAATGCCATAGCTTCCTAATTATCAGGTACTCGTAGTAGCATCATCCTTTCACATTGAAATCCATCCATAAATTCCCGGAGTAACTCTATATCCCCTATTTTACCTTAAAGATGTCTTCCATCCTTTTTTCAACCTTCTGAGCCCCTAAATGTGCCTTTATGAATGAATCTCCAAGCTCAGTAAAGGAATCAATAGAGTTTTCAGGTAAAAGTGAATACCATGTTAATGCCCCATTCGTGAGAGCTTCTCTAAATATTTTGACCAAAACTGATTCAATTTCCTGCTTGGTTAAATCATTGCCCTTTACGCCAGTTGTAAATGCAGTTACATGATCTCGTGGGTCGGATGTTCTATTATATTTTGGAATATCAGGCATTTTGAACTTTTTAGGAATTGGCAGAGGAGCCGCACTCGGCTTCCAAGGTTTCTGTGAATAGTTATCAATATACACTCCTTTAATCGTAGGTGGTACGCCATGTATTTGTTCTATATGATCATTTGCTCTTTCAGCTATTTCAGCAAAGTTAGTACAAAATTTTCTAAATCAGAGTTATTTTGTGTCCCTGACCTTCCATCACGGGATTCATTGGGAGTTCCCCTGCTTCCTAAATTGACAAGCCCCGAGCATGGTTTTTCTATGGTTACGGTATTGTTTGGAGGAGGAGTCGGCGGTGCATTTGGAAACTGTTGGCCCAAGTCGTTGCATTGGTTTTAAAGATTGACAAATGTTTTACAAGTTGTTCCAGGCCCATCAAAGCACACATAATTGAACTGAACAGTTGGCACAAGAAAGGAAATAGTTTTGAAGATTGACAAAGGAACTCCGAGATGAACCAAGTCCATCACATGTGACATAGACCAGCAGAGTTAAAGGCACATGAGATGCACATGCAGGAGATAAATGTATTTTGATAAAATTGAGATATCTTCTGATCGAAAAGATTGCAAAAACGAAATTGGAGAAGGACTCCTTATTCAATAAGAATAGAATCAAAGATAAGGAAGGATTTAGGAGTTGAGTTTGACTAGAACTCTTTCACCATGGAAGAGTTGGATTAGGATTCTAGTTAATTCCTTATCTACTAACTCCTATAAATTGCAGATTGTTCTTATGATATGTAGACGCACAAAAGTAGAAATTTATCAAGAATTGAGAGCAAATATTCGTGAAGAAATTTTAAAAGCAGTTCGAGCCAAATTGGAGAGTGCAAATCTGAAGCTACATACCAGCTAGAAGAACCAGTTCCAGTTGTTTATCATTGATTCTAGTTGGTTGAAGTAGGCGATTTAATATTGTTTCTTTTCAGCTTTCATAGAAGCAATTGTAATAGGTACACATTATTCAAGTTAGAGTTAGCTTGAAATCTGTAGAAATTAGCTAGAGGCTAGTTGATACAAAGAGGATTAGAGTTAGTCCTAGGATTACAAAATAGTTTATTTTGTAAGTCCGTTTGGCTCATAGTTTAGTGAAGAGTTTGAGCAAATCCTACTGAGGAGTAGGTCGTGGTTTTTTCACCTTTTGAGCCAGGTGTTTTCCATGTAAAAATCTCTGTGTTTTTACTTTACTGCTTTTATTATTCCACAAACAGCAGTAGTTGGAACACCAAGAAGAACCAGGTTCTTCAAGTAAGACAGCACTCGAAAAATTGGTACCACACAATTAACTATATTCTTGTGTGGTATTGACGTCTAAAACAACAGAAATCCCCTAACAAAGGCTTGGAGAGCATTGTTCACGTGTTCTACGATCAATTGTTTTGAAGAGTCTTGTTCAACAGTCGTCCCCTTGATGATCATTCGTGTGTGATGTTGATCTTTCAGGTGTCCCTTCTCAGGACTGTCGAGGATTCTTGTGGTGAAGGAATTGCTGGAGTTCCTCCCTCCTGTTGGTTATTGTCATTACCAGTTGGCATAATTTATTTGTGAGAATGAAGTATTTGGAAAGAAAAAAGATTATTAGATTCACGGTAACGGAACCAATTTGTTTAATCAAAAAATAAGATTTCTAGTCAAGGCCTATATTTAGAAGAAATAGACCTACAGATAACCAAATAATTCCTTTCTTTCTCAACAATTTGCTTGAAAAGAAATAAAAATAGCAATATGAATTAGCAAAAAAGGAATAAGGAATAAAAATGATAATCGATTCCTCAAATTGGCTCTTTTCTAAGTAAGAAAATATAAGAATATATTGATAGTGCTTGGAACTTGTCCTTTCAAGTGAAATTTTGTATCCTTATATAGTACTACCAATTATAAAGTTTCTCCCTATTTATGATGAATTCATTATGAGCATTAATGACATTATTTGCATGTTATGGTTGATAATCATAACTGACACATCCGTAGCTATAAAGGCTTTGTAATGATTCTGATTTCCTTTCCTTATTTATTGCGGGTTCATGAATCTTCCTTCTTTTTGGTCTTGATTCGTTCCGCTCGTGCCTCTTCAACAGCTGCCTAGGCTCGGTCATTTGTCCTTTACTGTCTCGTGGGTGTTTACTCTACGTATTCCTTGCTTCATTAATTTCATTAATGAAATATGGACTCCATAATTGTTCCATGTATCATGCTTTGTCAGCTCTATAATGCTCCACGTGTGACATCTTTTTCCACCAATACAGTGAGTTGCAGTAATTGTAAATTATGGGTGTAAGTGTAGCATGTAATTTAAAATTTTTTAACTATCATATATAAGTTATAGTTGTAATACTTCAAATACTATCAGAATTTTTAAAAGGATGATGCTATGATAGAAAACCAACAACAACATTTGCTTCTATTGGTAATAAATAAATAGCAAGTGCTATTGTTTACCCGTAAAACAATACATTTGAATTTATACGTGGTTTTCTAGACAAGTGAATTAATTTGATCATGAAATAATAAAATAATTTAAAGAAATATGAAATACTTAGACTTGAGATGGAGATGAAATAGCAGTAAAAATAGTTCCAGGAGCAAGGCTTCCGGGCACAACAACAATGAAATAAAAAAGCAAGAAGATAAAATTGTATTATGCTTTGAATAGAGTGTAGCATAAACTTTCCTTATTTGACTTGCATCCTGCTCTTTAACTTTTATCTATTTCTATTTAAGCAAAAATCATTTTTCCTCTTCCATACAATAGCTTCTTCCTCAAAGAATACCAGTTCGTCAAAGAACAAGAACAAGGTCGAGGAATCTTCTCCTCCAACACTGGACTCCATCATCCCTAGAAGTCTTTTTACCATAAAAGACTTCGAAGAGAAATCTTTTTCTTATGCTAGCCCTCGTACATGGGTCGTGAGTAGATATCCTTCTTCCATCCATCCTTCTAGCATTTTTGCTATGAAGGAAGACTGCCCCTGCCATGATTTGGATATTGTTGCTCCGGATCTATCGGAGCGAGTGACCCTACCCAAGGAGGGTTTTACATATTTGTACATGTATCCTTTTACTTTGGGTGCATTCTCTTTGAGTAAAGAGATTTACTCCATTATTGTGGAGTTTTGCCTCCGCTATCAGGTGTGTTTGGAACAAGTAAGTCCTTCTGTGTGGAGGACAGTTGCTTGCCTTCGGCGTTTGTGCCAGGAGATGGGAGAAGATCTAACCTTAGCTCATGTGATGAATCTCTATTCTCCCAAGATCTTCCGCAGGGGAATAATAAACCTCTACAAGTGTGGCCACCAAGCTCTATTGTCTAGCATGGATGATGATGACGATTGTAGGTGGATGCAACCGTTCATAGTAGTTTCCACCAATAATATTATTCCGGTAACAACTTCATCCTTTCCAGACGCTTGGAATTGCAATTTTAAGATCTTTGTTTAATATTTTGTTTATTAAATATTTTTTTATACCATCATTGATCCTCCATCCTTCGTTAGTTTTAGCAACTCGATGGGTCCCACCAATGGTTGAAGGTTTGTACTGGTAGGTCCAGAAGATCTTGGATTCATAATGCCTGAAACATGCCTGTGGAAAGGACTGGCCCCTAAATACGGGTGGAAGTTCAAAAACTTAACTCGAACTCACCTTGTTTCAATTTTTCACGTGAAGAACGTGATTGCTCCCTTCTACCTTGTCTATGAAATCAGGTCTAGCTGCGGGCTCTGTTGATGTCCTCGAGGAGGATGTCTTGCTTGATCCTACTGATGTGGCGAGGCTGCTTCAGGATGTGCTTACTCGAATAGGTATCTCTGGGCCTGCTTCAGGTACAAGTGTTACATTATGGAGTCCCGGGACGGAGGAAAAACAACCAAAAAGAAGACGCTTCTTTGCGGCCGAGGAAAAGAATAAGAGGGCAAAAATTGTTTCCCCTGAGTCGTCTCCGGTAGTGGTGGTGAATAGCCCTCCGTCTGGACCGGTCGTATACACCATGATGATCGACGATGATGAACAAGCTAGTGATGAGGGAGCTTATCTACATTGAAGATGGCGATCCTCATCATCTCAACAGGATGCTCGACCTATTGAGATAGTTACACCAACCGAGGACAATGTCTCGACACTTTGGGCAGACTTTGATTTGGTAGATAATTCCAACTCCCGTTTCTAGGCCCCAATTGTTGTGCTCGGTACTGTGGGGCTGAGTATCGGGTCCATGTCGTCTTTGGTTGACGAGCATCCAACAACAAGCACTGCATTTGTTGCAGTTGTTTCTCATTCTTCAACCTCATTAGCTTCATCTCCACCTTCACCAACACAAGCAACTGCTACATTATTTCTATTTGCATCAACTCTTCCACCACCCACTGCTACATCATCTCCATCGTCCGCACTTGATCATGAAGGAGGTGTTTCTTTTACCCAGTCCCCAGTTCATGGGAATTTGGGGAAAAATTACGCTGCCCCCTCCGGAGATTTGCAAGAGAGGAGGAATGTTACCCTATTGGTCTCTACCGGATGCAACTTGCTATCTCGGCCAGTGGATCTTGCTAATTACTCAAAGCCTTTGGATTCAGAGAAGGATTGGGAAAATATTCAGGCTCTTTCGGGAGAGTTCTTATTGAACAACGCCATGCACAATGCCTCAATTTTATATTCTTTACTTCTTTTATTGTTTCTTCTATTTTTTGCCTAAACACATCCTGAGTTTGCTTTTCTCACTTTGTAGGATAACTATCTTTCTTTCAAGGGCCTTCAAAGGTTGATTAGGGAAAAGGAGGATCTTACCTCCAAACGGGATCAACCTTTGGTTGAGTTACACCAAGTCGTTATTAGACTCTAAGAATTTGAAACTAAAGCTGCCGAGGCTGTGATCGGCGCCCACCTATACCACTAAAGAGTAGCAAGGAAAGGGGTCGAAGCAGCTTTTAACCGAACGGGTCGGGATCGATTTCCACAAGGAGCTATGTATATGGGAGTTGAGTGCCTAAATGATCTAGTGGTGTTTCATGTTCTTAATTACACTTCTCATCATAAATGTTTTGTAATTATACTAAGGTTTAAGCTAAAATAGACTATTATCTAACTGACTATGATATTTTTGTGGGTTTTCTCAGTTAATTAAAAGCACTTGGGTTGTGACTTACTCCTAGGCGAGTGACTAGTGAGGTCTAAAATTGAGAAAAACCTTATGAATTGTGGGTGAATGACATAACCTCATGCTAATTTGTTCACCCAATACCTCTCGGTAATTTGGGTGACTTTGCCTGAATTGGCCTTCTCAAGCACAATTGGGTGTTTCAATAAACCAAATGAAATGGCTCAAGTCGGGTGTAGCTATCTCTAGAATCCATCCTTTTACTGGGGTTGTCAATCTCTTGAACTCACCCCAATACCTTGTTAGCCCAATTACCTAGACTTGGGTCATCTTTCTCAAGAGTAACCCTAGTCCTGAAGGCATGAAATAGTGGTTGCAACCACTAAATCTGAGAATTATGCACAAATTAGACTAAAAATCAAACACACATACATAAAATCATCCTAAAATGGAAGACCCATTAGTTTCCCACACTAGGGTTGGGTCACAACCCTAGCTTAAGGGTCTAGCTACTCATAATTGAATAAGAAACTAAAATAGATGATGAAATTGAACTCATAAATGTGAATTACAAGATAGAAATTGAAGAACTATTGCAAGAACTAGGCTAAAATTACTCAAAATGGACAAAAACCACTGTCACGTGTTCCTCCTAATAGCTGATGCCCTAAAAATAAGAAAACGATGTATTTATACTAGGCTGAAAATACTGGACAAAATTTCCCCTAAGGAGATTTCGCTCCCAGCGTATTTCTGAGTGCTGCGACGGATTGGCTTCCGCTGCAGCAGTCTTGGACCTTGAAGACTCTCTGATTATCCATTCCGCGCCCAGCGGAATACTAAAGCGCTGCAACAGTGGCTAGAACGCGGTAGCGGAAAAGTGCCGCTGACCGCGAAAATCTGAATCCCCAATCTCGCTGACTCTCTGAAGTTTAACAAATGCTCCCAGCGTAATATTGGATGCTGCCACAGTAGAGAACCCGCTGCAGCGGAAAAATGGGCAGTCAGCGGTGAGCATTGCCTCAAAAATCATCTCTCTGAAGTTTGGCAGCGAGGCAGCGGTCGGAAATCCGCTGCAGTGAAATGACAAACGTTGTAGCGGAATAGTAAACGCTGCAGCGGTTCTACTGGATACTAGGAAAATGCAAGTTTTGCTCCTTTTTGAGACCTTTTTGGATCAATATGCACAATTCAACTCAATTCCTGCAATTTAAACAACTTGCATCAAAATATGAGAGTATTTTAGTCAAATTTGCTTCAGAACCTATGAAAACGGGAGTAAATAGTAAGCACAAATTACTAGTTATCAACTCCCCCAAACTTAAGTCTTTGCTTGTACTCAAGCAAACAAAATAACTCCCACCTCCGTAACAAGAAAAGATAAAGTATTTCAGCCATTAAGATGTGATTTCATCAACCTTCAATTGGGACAAACAATTACCCTCAACACAAATGCATTATTGATAACATTATGCAATGATTTTCTAGCTTACTAGATCTAATGTGACACCAAAGCTTCAAGAGTTGACTCGAGTCGTCAAAGAGCTCCTCTCTTTCACCTCAATCACTGTGCAACCCAGACTTTTTCTCCTCTATGCTCCATAGGCTCATCTCACCATAAAGAATGAACTCTCAGAATTGGGTTTATCATGGGGTGCTCTCTTCGCTCTCAAAAGAATGCCTCAAGTCCGGCCTTAAGTACCATAGGCTTGCCCCTCGTGTAAATCACCACTAATGTAAGCTCGTTCAACTTGAGATCCTATAGGGCTTTGTCGGGATGTAATGGAGGCTTTTTGGATCAAATTTGGTTATGATGAACTTTGGTAGAACATCTCTCCTTAAGCACTCCAATTTTTCACATTTTTGAACATGTTTTTCTTGACTCTTTGAGTCACATAATTTTTTCTTCGGATACTTAGAGAGACTCATTGTCGCTCTTTCTTTTACTTGGGACTCATTTTTCCTCCTTTTCTTTCTTTTTCATCATTCCAGGCCTTTTTTCAACCTTTGCTTTTCCTTTCAACCCTTTTCTTTTCTTTTTGGTTCATTTTGCTTTCCAACCTTTTCTTTGGCCTTTTTTCTTTTATTACAATGCCCTTCATCACTATGCATTTCCTCGTCTCTCCCCCAAACTTATGATTTTTGCCTATTATTCATCAAGAGTGCTCAAGGAAGGAATGTGTGCCAAGAGAGGGTCATTAGAGAATGGATGAAGGTTCACAATGTGGTTTTCGAACAAATAGGCTTAGGCTCAAAAGCGGTTGACTAGGGATCTTGTCAAGGTAGGCTATGGAAGTCCTTCAATTTCAGTAGGGAGTCAAGGAAGGCCTATGATCATCTCACAAGTCGAGCTCACTTAAGATTTCACCTAGAAAAATACTTGGGGCAAGTTCTAGACTTTCAGGCACGGCACTCAGGATATGCAATTTCAAACCTCACCTCACAAACCTAAGGATTGTTAAAGAGTATCGAGTCAAGGGCCCACAACAACCTTGGTTCAAATTGGAAACTCAAATATAGTCATGTACACAACCTGACTCAGTTAACTCAAGACTCTAAGGGTCACAACTAGAACTAGCCTCATTTGTAATATGTCTCTAACCATGAGGTCAAAGGTAAGTCTGTTGGTACCAAGTGTCACGACCCAAAATCCCACCTTTCAGGCCGTGACTTCGTCTAACGTTGAACCCGCTAGACAAGCCAACGTTTGAACTAAATAAAACTCATTAACAACTAAAACGAACGAGATATCTAAGGCATCGATGGTCAACAATATGAAGGTTAACAAACAGCCAAAAATAACATAGCAATTTCGAAGTAAAACCCATATACAAATCCAAGAACTGATGTCACATACTCACGAACTGTCTAAGAGATTACTAAAAACAAAGGTCTGAAAATAAGTACATAGGACTGTCTTTGAAATATAAAGTAAGACAGAGCTGAAAGTGAAGAGTAGAAGGTGACGCCAAGGCCCACGAACGCCTGCGGTTCTACCTCGATGTCTCGTGTATGAACTGATAAGATGCTCCGACCGTCAGTGATCACCAGGTCCGGCTGCGTAGTCTGCACAACATAAAGAAGTGCAGGTGTAGCATCAGTACAACCGACCCCATGTACTGAGTAAGTG
>ML241822.1:0-29148 GCA_005239495.1 Nicotiana undulata
CGAGCCCCCGTCCAAATATACCAACAAGTCCTAAATCACTAAGAGGACTCGCTCGAACTTCCGAAACACGAAAAACAACAGGGGAACTCAAAATCAAACCCCGAAACTTATTTAATCAATCTTAAGAATTTCAAAATTCTAGAATTCACTTCAATACGTCGAACCGGCCTAAACTGCTCGGAACGACTTCAAACTTTACAGACAAGTTATAAATGACACCACGGAACTATTCCCAGTCTCTCATTCGGACCTCGGGAACATAACACCACTTTCCAAGCCACATTTCAAATTCTTTAAAACCTCAAAGTCTCATTTTTAATCTGAAACCACTCAATTCACGCACGTTTTACACCAAAATTTACAGATAAGACAAATAACATATAATAAACCTGTTCCGGGCTCCGGAACCATAATACGGGCCCGGTAACACGGTTTCACATAATTATTCATTTTCAAAATCCTTTATTATTTTCAGAAAATAATTTTCTTTAAAAACTCATTTCTCGGGCTTGGGACCTCGGAATTCGATTTCGGGCATATGCCCAAGTCCCATATTTTCCTACGGACCCTACGGGACCGTCGATTCACGGGTCTGGGTCCATTTACCAGAAATGTTGACCAAAGTCAACTATATTCATTTACTAATTATCAAAACTCATTTTTATGAAATTTTTCACATAATAGCTTCCCGGCCACGCGCTCGGGCTGCGCACGCATATCGAGGTGAGACTAACGGAGGCTCTCGGAGCCTCGAAACACAGATATAGATTAAATTACATAAGATGACCTTTTGGGTCATCACAAGAATAGGTCATCACAAGAATCCTCATCCTCTCACGAGTCCATACATACTAAATTTGTCAAAATTAACTTCGTTTCACCCCTCAATCACCCAATTCTTAGTCTCAAGTTTCAAGCCCTATTTTCACCCTTAAATCCCATAAATTTCATGCTTAATCAAATAAAAATCACCATAGAATCGAGTTTTAGGTTCAAAAGCATTACCTCAAAGTGTTTCCCCTTGAATCCCTCTTCAAAATCCCTCAAAAGCTTCAATCCCGACTTCAAAAATAGAGGAAATGGGAAATATTTCACGAAGGGGTCCTTATATACTTTTTTGCCCAGCTAAACCGCATCTGCGGTCCATTCTTCGCACATGCGACCACCGTATCTGCGGAAATTACTTACCAGCTCGCTCCGCATCTGCGGTTAACACTTCGCACATGCGGGCTCGCAGGTGCGCTCACACATCTACTTCTGCGAAAATCCTCCACACCTGCGATCCCCCTTCCGCATGTGCGAAAAACCAGAAACAGCAACACCAATAGATTTTTCCCAAGTTGCAACTTCCCGATAGCCATCAGAAATCATCCCGAGCCCCTCGGAGCCTCAACCAAATATAGCAACACCTCATATATCAGCACAAAAACTTAAGCGAATGCTCGGAACACTCAAAACAAAATCAAAATACCAAATTAACCTGAAATTCAATCGTAAGGATTTTTAAACTTCCAACTTCCGCCAACGATGCCAAAACCAACCTAACCACGTTTGAATGACCTGAAACAATTCACACACATCACAAATGAAACTACAAACCTATTCCAACTTCCAAAATTCTATTCCGACTCCGATATCTGGTTTTTCACTGCCGACCAAAAATCGCCAAAAAATCCAATTTCGCCAATTCAAGCCTAATTCTACCATGGACCTCCGAATGACATTCTTAACACGCTCCTAGGCCCCAAATAACCTAATGAAGCTATACGAACCATAAAAACTAAATTCCGAGATCATTTAATTATAAGTCAACTTCCTGTTGACTTTTCCAACTAATTAACCAACTTAAGAGACTAAGTGCTTCATTTCTCTCCACAATCACTTTGAACCCGAGCCGACCAACCCAACACAACATAAAAGAGCTGAACCATATATAATGAAGCAGAAATAGGAGAAACGGGGCTAAAACGCTCGTAACGACCGATCAGATCGTTACATTCTCCCTCTCTTAAGCAAACGTTCGTCCTCGAACGAATCTAGAAACATACCTGGAGTCTAAAATAGGTGTGGATATCTGCTCCGCATCTCCCGCTCGGTCTCCCAGGTGGCCTCTGATACGCTCAATTTACACCTTAAAAGAGTGCAAGCGATCGTTGTCAAATATAGTAACCCAAAAAGGTTGGAGTCGAATCCCACAGAGAACAATATGAGGGCGATTAGGAATGCTAGAGAGTTATCACTAATCGCGCAATGCCAAATAATTAAGATTTTGGGTTTTTTGATAATTGTTTATAGCTAAATTCGAAAATATAAACTAACCTAAAAAGCGAGTAAAATGATCAATGGCAACAAGAATGAATGCATCGGGAATTACACTCAAGTAACGATCCAATGTATTTCACGATTTTACAAATATGAGTGAGTTATGTTAATTAGCCACGGATAATATTTCTTAATTAGCTTTTCCCAAAGACTAACAAGACTTCCTAAATGAATTATTCCTAGNCTTTTCCAAAATTAATTCGAAGTTAATGGACGAGTCCTAGGGTTAGCTAATCCCTTTGGAAACATTAAAGAACAAGAATAATTAAAATAATAAACACCCACTTCATAAATATAATAAAATCATTCAATACATAAGCACAACCAGCTATTTAATCCACACTTTCAATATGAATATTCCCATAAACAAGATTCAAGTGTTGGAAAAATACTACACACTTAGATATTCAATACAAAACAAGGAAATGAAGAAATAAACATAAATGGGTAAGAAATCCTTAACCACAATGGTGAAATCTTCAACACCCAAGTGTGTGTGCAAAGCCCTAGCTTCAAAAACTTGTTCTTCTCTCTCAAAAATATATTTACAAAACTCAAAAATATGTCCAAAGATATGCCAAGATATTGTATAAGAATGGGTTGGGGATGAATTGTGAAATGTCGAAACTGCCCAGATTTTCGCCCAGATTTAATTCACCGCGATCGCGTAGAAACATCTGCGATCGCGAAGGTTCTCTTTTTCACATTTTGCGACCACATGAGGACACTCTGCGATCGCGTAGAATGAACTCTTTAACTTTTGCGATCGCGTGACCATTCTTGCGATCGCGTAGCACATTTCAGAGCAGGCATAACATTTCTTCTCCGCAAATGCGTGAACCACTTCTGCGATCGCGGTTCAAAATCTCCTTGACTTCTGCGATCGCAGACCAAACCTTGAGATCGCGAAGAACATCTGGCTTCAGTCATTTTTACTCATTTTGGCCTATTTCGACTTGATTTCTTCCGTTTCTTCTCCAAACAATATAATACCTGAAAATTGCCAATAAACCTCAAAAAATGTCCTAATTTTCTATCAAAATTATACCAAAGTCCAGATATTGAGAGGAGATAAGTTGGTAAAGTACCAACTTATCAAATCCCAAACTTAAACCATTGCTTGTCCTCAAGCAATTCAGAAACAAAGAACATCTAACAAGGATAAGATCATTTAGGCACTATGGCAAGTCAAGAATTATTCAAAGTCAAAAAAGTCAATTCAAGCTTAAACTAATGACTTCGGTTGGTACCAACAATTAATCCAAGGCATAGGAGTCACTATCTTTTTGCACATTTTCTTTCAATTTCTTAAAAGACCACATTGGTGAACGTAACAACCAAGCATGATAATAAAGATTCAAAGTTTGCCTCTCCATCACTATGTTCTTCCTTCGCTCATTCTTCCCAATTGAAAATGAGATTAAATTCACCACTCGAGTCTCATGTGCCCTCACACTTTAAGAGAGAATCCCAAACTCACAAATTGCAATTCAAAAAAATAAATAGAAGGGATGTCAAGTAGAAGATTCAACTCTCTCTCTCTCACAAAAATGTTCAAAAGCACACAAGTAGTACCATAGGCTTGCCCTTCGTGTATTTCTCCACTAATTTAGACATACTTGGTTCAAAATCAATTAGGACTTAAAGGGTTGTAGTTTATTATTTTGGTAAAGGTATGGCGCAAGAATGACTCAAACCTCCCTAAGCACTACACTTCTTAAAAAAAAGGAAGTTCACTTCCTTCAAGAATTTTTCCACCATTATTCAAGCTTTCTCCTATATATATATATATATATATATANCATATCACAACTTTTCCAACCTCCACCCCCAAACTTAGGCTTTTAGCCTATATTCACACTTTAGACTTAGGGAGGTATGATTCTACAAGAAAATCAATAAGAAACTACTAACATGGTTGCCAAAGAAAATGTTAAAAGGCTCAAAGGGTTGACTAGGGAAAATATTTATGGGTGGAAACTTTAGGCACAAAAAATGGTTCAAGGAAGTCCTAACATCATTTTTCAAACCAAGTTAATCTATTATTTCGCCTTGAAGCACATTCCGGGCAAGTTCTAGCCACAAGTGATACAAAAGAACTTTTCAACTAAAGCTCACCACACATGGCACATGAAACTCAAATGGATTACAAATCCAAAGTTCAATTGGAACCAATGAAACTCAAGGATGTTATATGTAGCCTAAAAAGCTATTTAGTGAATCAAAGAGCCAAAACTAGAATCTAAAAATCACAACAAGGAGCATTCTTATTATCTCTCTTTTTTCTTTTTCTCAAAATTTTCACCTGCCGAGGTTTAAATCATATTGGTACCAAACAAGTCATATGTTGTCTTGTGGGCGCAAGATTACATCCCAAAACCCAATTTATTCACACCTACTTCCTAAACTAACTACTAGATTTACTCCCTTAAGAAAGTTGTCATGCTATCCATCATAGGGAAAAGTCACCCGGTTCAACAAAAATCATTTCCTTGGAAAAGAACCATGGTAGAAAGAAAAACCAAGGAATAATGCTACTATACATAAACAAAAATACAAACCAAAACAAGAAAACATGAAAAGAAAACAAGAAAAACATGAAAAGAAAGAAAATGCTACTTTAACAAACTATCATAAATACATTAAACTATTCATCAATCTACACTAGCCAAAAACAAAACAGAAAACAAAGTTGACTTCAATGTTTCACATAATCATACAAGAGCCACTCCCAACTGAAGATATTGCATTGTCCCCAATGCAACTGTGCAAGATAAGAAGAAAATGAAGGAGGTGCTCCCTGTGTGGTATCACTCAGCATCAGAGGAGCTGGAAAGTGCATGCTAGAGATCCTCATCCTCAGCCTCCTCCGAGCCACATAACTTTGTCAATGTGCTCATGAGCTTGGTGAGGAACTTGTTCTGCTTCCTCTGCCTCCTCTCGATCTTTCCCAGCTTTCTCTTGATGGTTTGTTGTTCCCTAGCAAGGTCGGCTACAGTTGGGAGACGTACCTGGCTAGATGGTCCCGCAGAAGTGGCCCCCCCGGATGGTGCAGAAGGAAGTCCAGCTACAAGCTGGCGGACCTGTGTATCCACACCATAGACCTGTCTAGAAATGTACCTGAGAGTAAGCGGCCCCTGCTCCAGTGGCATGATAGTTGTGGAAGTCTCAGGAGCAACTGCAGGATCATCAGGTATCTCAATAGCATCANGACCTGTGTATCCACACCATAGACCTGTCTAGAAATGTACCTGAGAGTAAGCGGCCCCTGCTCCAGTGGCATGATAGTTGCGGAAGTCTCAGGAGCAACTGCAGGATCCTCAGGTATCTCAATAGCATCAGGGAACTGGCCAAAGGGAGAGGCTGCCACATCAATCTTCCGCTTCTTCTGTGCATTTCCAGATCCCTTTCTCAACAGCGGGTGAATGTTCTTCTGTGGCTGTCGCTCCTGTTCTGTGGGCTTTGGCACCACTCCGGCATCGTAGCACAGCTGGGTGATTAGGGACGGAAAGAATAGGCTCATGGTCCTCTCTGCTACCACCTCTTCCATCTCTGCATATATTAGATGCCCGACATTCACCTGGATGTCCTCCATGATGGCACATAACACCCTCGCCTTCTCTATCGTCACTTCTTTCTCATTCTTGGAAGGCATGATGCGGGCACAGATGATGGAGAGCCAAATCTTGGCCTCTGCAGTAAACTCTGACGAATCAATCCTGAAGTGATATTTTATCCAGTTGGGTGTCTGTCCGCCATGCAAATGATCAATGTACCACTGCAGCCCTGCTTCTTGTGCTCGGTCTCTGTAAACCTGGTTGTCAGCATTGGGCAGATGGTAGAGTGCATTGATCGCTTCAGGACTTACCCTGACTTCTTTGCCCCTCACAGTAACTACCAACTCATCAGCAAAGTCCGCCTCCAAAGCATTAGAATAAAACTCGCGTACGACTACATGGTTGGTCGGCCTGGGATCCTCCGCAAAACATATCCATCCACTCGTGACCAATCTCCCCTGGAACTCAAGCCATCGGCTCTCCAGGTCAGTCAGGAGGATGGCTCGTTCCCGAATCATGCCTAAGGCTAATTGCTTGTCATAACGCTCAGAGCATCTAAGGGAAGGGAAGATGGTGGCATCATAGTAATCCTCTGCGGCCGCTTGCGCACCGGGCGTTTGAACATTTTCCACAGGCGTCGAGTCCATTTTTGAAATGTAAAGTGCCTACAAAGAGATGAATCATGTCAAGAAATTATTTGGGCACTTAAAGCAATGCATTTAGGGTAGTTAGGCCAAAGAAACAGTGTAAAAAGCATTTGGAGCCAAGTTGTGCAAGCTCACTGGTTTGCTACCTGGGCAGCTATGAACTGCGATCACAGAAAACGGTTCACGATCGCGGAGAGTAAAGGCTGCGAAGCCCTGCGATCGCATCTCAGTTCACACGATCGCGTTGAACAAGTGGCCGCTGCCCAAGTGCTGAAGCTACGTGATCGGAGACAAATTATTGTGATCGCAATGAAGAAAATAGAAGTCCAGCAGATTTAGACCTACGCGATCGCGGAAATAGGCATCGCGATCGCGGAGGTCGTCTTCATCGACCAGTGATGATTTCTTTCAGGCATACTAACAAGCACCAAGTGGGTCTCATTTTGTTTTTACAAATTCAAGTACCCACTCTATGGATTTCTCCCCAAATTTTACACAACTCTACACCTACACTCAACCAATCTAACAGCAAGCAAGCACACAAGAGGTAAATTACCCAGATTTCAATAGAGGAGAAACAAGTTTTAAGTCCTAAAAATCCCACTTTGGGGCTGCCCAGTTTATGAATTCCACAAAATTCCGAAAAATAACTGAAGTAAAGTGGTAGGAATCTACATACTTGGAGGGTGATGACCAAACGATGCAAAGAATATTGAAGCCAACTTGATTGGGGCGTGGGTCAGGGGCTTGGGAGAGCAGGGAAAGTTTTTCCTTTTGTGCTGAGTTTACAGTGGGCGAGTAAAAAAAATCTCAGTGTTTAAATTTTTTTTACAACTTACCTGTTTCCCCGCGATCGCGAACGTAGTACTGGGATCGCAGTGTGTTAACTTCTCCCAGGGCTGCGATCGCGAGTGGGATCAAGCGATCGCGTAGAGCATGAAAATTCTCAAAGCTCCGCGATCGCGAGTCGTTTCCTGCGATCGCGGTTCATTAGAATTTGGTCCAATTTCACTGTGAATTCTACGATTTGCATTTTTGTCATTAGAGGCACATTTTCAATCACAGAATGGAGATATGGGCATCACATACTGAGGCAGTGTTGCCTAGTGATTTTTGTTGCTTCCTTTGCACTACGTTTGGCCACCCGGTAGCCCCTGACCTGCTCAAATCAACTCCGAAAAGTGTGAAACTTGGTAGATTGGTTAGAAAAATATAAGAAGCTATTCTAAAGAAAGAAAATTTCAAAATTGACTTAAAATTTTTATTTTTTTTTAAAACGATGGGTTGCCTCCCACCATGCGCCGCATTTAACGTCGTGGTACGACGCAAGTCAACTTTTACCACTTTTCTCGCCACTTTGACGATATGAACTGGGCACCTAGCTTGGAATCAAGCTTGTGACCACGGGCGATGGGGGGTGGTAGAAAAATGACCGAGCCAAGCCTTAATTTCTTCATTTTGCACTTCTTGGCCCGTATGTGAGGGATGTCATTTTGCCTCTTTTGTTCTTCAAATTGCAAGATGTATGGAATGAATATTTCCTCCACGCAACACTCCATTGACTCGTGTAGTTCGACTTCCGTTTCCCCACACAAATTCAAAGTCTAGAAATGCTTGGACTGTGCCTTCAAACTTCCTACTTGCAAATTTTTTCGGATTTTGACATCCTCATCTTCCCCCGGAATAGAGTCAATTTCAACAAAATTTTCAATTATCCCGGTTGACTCTAATTCCATATTTTCGTTGGCATCACTAACACTCATGGAGTCGGTTGGCGGATGTTCAAGGCTTGATTCCTCAAAGTAGCACTCACTCTCACCCTCAGAATTAAATTCTTCATGACTTCCATCCACACTTTCAACTTGAGATGCATGATGAATCTCCATCAATGCTTGCATTTGATCCTCCAAAGTGCGAATGTGTTCATAATTTTGAGCCACATCATTTTTTAATTCTTCAAGCGCAAGGTGGTGTTTTTCCTCATTTTCAAGAATGGCCTCCAACATGTGCATCATCCTCTCATCTTGAGCATTTGAGAGTTCTTCTTGGCTTTGTTCAATTGCCAAGGAGGAATTTTCATATTCTTAGTTGTCACTCACCTCCAAGGCTTTTTGAGCCCTTGAAGCTTCAATCATTGCATCCATTTGTGAGTGTAGCCTTTCAAGTGCCAAATCATTTTGGAGACTATTCTCCAAAAGTTCTTCCAAAGCATTTTGCTCATGGTTTCCTTCTTCAAGTAAGCACTCCAACATGAGCTCGAACTCTCCATTTCTACCATGCTCAAATTCTTCCACTTCATTGCCCCTAACATTTCCATCACAAAAAATAGATTCATCATAGTGGGGGCTCGGGGAAGGGACGGACAACTACAAACAATCATACTCATGACCATTTTGGCCACCACACCTATCACAAATACTCCACTCACGGGTTTGAAATTGTGCGCACAAGTCATCCCCGGGAGAATTTAAATAATTTTTCCGCGAGTGTGGTCCTCCACAATAAGGACAAGGGTCATCAAAATATGAACAACTACCATCCGACCAATATTCATTATATGATTCCATTTTGTTTTTTTATGAAAAATTAATTACACAAATATTCACAAGTTTGGACCAGAGAACTTAAGCTTACTTCTCCAACAACCTAAGTTACGCCTATTGTTCCCCGGCAACGGCGCCAAAATTTGATACGCTCAATTTACACCTTAAAAGAATGTAAGCGATCGTTGTCAAATATAGTAACCCAACAAGGTTGGGGTCGAATCCCACAGAGAACAATATGAGGGCGTTTAGGAATGCTAGAGAATTATCACTTATCGTGCAGTGCCAAACAAATATGATTTTGGGTTTTTGATAATTGTTTATAACTAAATGCGAAAATATAAACTAACCTAGAAATCTAGTAAAATGATCAATGGCAACAAGAATGAATGCATCGGGAATTACACTCAAGTAACGATCCAATGTATTTCACGATTTTACAAATATGAGCGGGTAATGTTAATTAGCCACGGATAACATTTCTTAATTAGCTTTTCCCAAAGACTAACAAGACTTCCTAATTGAATTATCCCTAACCCAATTAGGAGATTAAGCACTTCCGGGTTTGGCTACAAGTAGTTCAATCCTATCCCTAGGTAGAATCTATAAAATGAGGGTTAAATCCTCAAGTTCTTGTTAATTAATCTTTCCCAACCCCAAATAATCTTTTCCAAAATTAATTCGGAGTTAATGGGCGAGTCCTAGGGTTAGCTAATCCCTTTGGAAACATTAAAGAACAAGAATAATTAAAATAACAAACACCCACTTCATAAATATAATAAAATCATTCAATACATAAGCACAACAAGGTATTTAATCCACACTTTCAATATGAATATTCCCATAAACAAGATTCAAGTGTTGGAAAAATACTACACACTTAGATATTCAATACAAAACAAGGAAATGAAGAAATAAACATAAATGGGTAAGAAATCCTTAACCACAATGGTGAAATCTTCAAGACCCAAGTGTGTGTGCAAAGCCCTAGCTTCAAAAACTTGTTCTTCTCTCTCAAAAATATATTTACAAAACTCAAAAATATGTCCAAAGATATGCCAAGATATTGTATAAGAATGGGTTGGGGATGAATTGTGAAATGTCGAAACTGTCTAGATTTTCGCCCAGATTTAATTCACCGCGATCGCGTAGAAACATCTGCGATCGTGAAGGTTCTCTTTTTCACATTCTGCGACCGCGTGAGGACACTCTGCGATCGCGTAGAATGAACTCTTTAACTTCTGCGATCGCGTGACCATTCTTGCGACCGCGTAGCACACTTCAGAGCAGGCATAACATTTCTTCTCCGCGAACGCGTGAACCACTTCTGCGATCGCGGTTCAAAATCTCCTTGACTTCTGCGATCGCACACCAAACCTTTTGATCGCGAAGAACATCTGGCTTCAGTCATTTTTCCTCATTTTGGCCTATTTTGACTTGATTTCTTCCGTTTCTTCTCCAAACAATATAATACCTGAAAATTGCCAATAAACCTCAGAAAATGTCCTAGTTTTCTATCAAAATTATACCAAAGTCTAGATATTGAGAGGAGATAAGTTGGTAAAGTACCAACTTATCAGCCTCTTCAACCGGATGCCCACTTTACTGCACCTTAGCTAAAGTTATATCCTTTGACCTCAACCTTCTGACCTACCGACCCAAAATAGCTACTGGCTCCACATCATAAGTCATGTCCCCCTCTAACTGAACCGTGTTGAAGTCTAAAACATGAGATGGGTCACCAACATACTTCAGAAGTATGGAAACATGAAATACTGGATGCACACTTGACAAGCTGGGTGGCAAAGCAAGTCTATAAGCCACCTCCCCTACCCTCTAAAGAACCTCAAAAGGCCCAATGAACCGGGGGCTCAACTTTCCCTTCTTCCCAAACCGCATAACACCTTTCATGGGTGACACCTTCAGCAGAACCTTCTCTCCAGTCATGAAAGATACATCACAGACCTTCCTATCCGCATAACTCTTCCTCCTAGACTGCTCCGTGCGGAGCCTCTCCTAAAGTAACTTCACCTTATCTAAAGCATCCTGCACCAAATTCGTACCCAAAAGTCTAGCCTCACCCGACTTGAACCAACCAACCGGAGATCTACACCTCCTCCCATATAAAGCCATGTACGGAGCCATATGAATACTATTATTATATGCAAACTGGTCCCATGAACCCCTAAAATCACTAACACAAGAGCGCAACATGTCCTCCAATATCTGAATAGTGAGCTCGGAATGCCCATCCGTCTGAGGATGAAAAGCTATGCTCAACTCAACCTGAATACGCAACACTCGCTGCACGGCCCTCCAAGACTGCGATGTGAACTGAGTACCTCTATCAGAAATGATGGAAACTAGAACACCATGCAGCCGAACAATCTTCCGGATATAAATCTCAGCTAACCACTCCGTAGAGTAAGTAGTACCAACTAGAATGAAGTGCGCAGACTTAGTCAACCGATCCATAATAACCCAAATAGCTTCGAACTTCCTCGAAGTCCATGGTGATCCGCTCCCACTTCCATTCCGAAATATCCAATCTCTGATGCAATCCACCTAGTCTCTGGTGCTCATACTTGACCTACTGACAGTTGAGACACCGAGCTAAAATCCAACAATATCCTTTTTCCTTCGCCTCCACCAATGATGTTGTCGCAGATCTTGATACATCTTCGCGGCACATGGATGGATGGAATACCACGAGTTGTGGGACTCCTCAAGAATCAACTCCTGAAGCCCATTTACATTTGGCACACATATCCAACCCTGCATCCTCATCACATCATTATCACCAATAGCTACATCTCTGGCATCACCTCGCCGGAACCTACCCTAAAGAATGAGCAAGTGTGGGTCATCATATTGGCGCTTTGTGATACGGTCATAAAGAGAAGACTTGGAGACTACGCAAGCAAATACCCGACTTGGCTTCGATGTATCCAATCTCACAAGCTGGCCAGCTAAGTCTTGAACATCAAGTGCCAAAGGTCTCTCTGCTGCTGGGAGATATGCTAGACTCCCCAAACTCTCTGCTCGGCGACTCAAGGCATCAGCCACTACATTGGACTTTCCCCGGTGGTATAGAATAGTGATATCATAGTCCTTGAGAAGCTCCAACCATCTCCGCTGACGCAAATTCAGATCATTCTGCTTAAACAGATGCTGCAGACTACGGTGGTCAATAAAAACCTCACAATTAACCCCATACAAATAATGACGCCAAATCTGCAAGGCGTGAACAATGGCTACTAACTCTAGATCATTTATCGGATAATTCTTCTCATGGCTCTTCAACTGGAGCGAGGCATAGGCAATCACCCTACCCTCCTTCATCAATACACAACTAATGCCTATCCTCAAGGCATCAAGATACACGGTATAAGAACCTGAAGCTGATGGAAACACGAACACTGGAGTTGTGATCAAAGCAGCCTTGAGCTTCTGAAAGTTCTCCTCGCACTCGTCCGACCACCTGAACGGAGCATCCTTCTGGGTAAATTTGGTCATGGGTGAAGAAATAGAATAAAACCCCTCCACAAAGCGACGGTTATACACTGCCAAACCAAGGAAGCTCCTAATTTCTGTACATGAGGATGGTCTGGGCCAACTCTGCACCTCGTCTATCTTCTTCGGATCAACCTGAATACCCTCACTGGACACCATGTTCCACAAGAAAGCTATTAAGCCAAGCCAAAACTCACACTTGGAGAACTTTGCATAAAACTTCTTCTCCCTCAATAACTGCAATACAACTCTCAAATGTTGAGCATGCTCCTCCTAGCTACGAGAATATACTAGGATGTCATTAATGAACAAAATAACAAGGGAATCCAAATATGGATGAAATACGTTGTTCATCAAATGCATGAACGTTGTTGGGGCATTGGTCAGCCCAAAACGACATCACCAAGAACTCATAATGGCCATAACAGTCCTGAAAGCCGTCTTGGAAATATCTGAATCCCGAATATTTAGCTGATGATACTCGGATCTCAAATAAATCTTAGAGAACACCCTGGCTCCCTGAAGCTGGTCAAAAAAGTCATCAATACGAGGCAAGGGATACTTATTCTTTACTGTAACACTGTTCAACTTCTTGTAATCAATACACATTCTCATGGAACCATCCTTCTTCTTCATAAATAACACTGGTTCACCCCCACGATGACACACTAGGCCGAATAAACCCCTTATCTAGGAGTTCCTGAAGCTGCTCTTTCAATTCCTTCAACTCTGTCAGTGCCATACGATACGGTGGAATAGAAATAGGTCGAGTGTCTGGCACCAAATCAATATCCTTGTCAGGCAATATGCCCGATAAGTCTGCAGGGAACACATCCAGAAAATCACGGACCACTGGAACATAATCAATAGTGGGAGTCTCAGCATTGACATCGCTCACAAAATCCAAATATGATAGACACCCCTTCTCCACCATACTCTAAGCCTTCAGGTATAAAATCACCCTACTAGGCACATAATCAATGGAACCTCTCCAGTCAACCCTCAGAATCTCGGCATCGCTAAGGTCACGGTCTTAGCGTGACAATCTAAAATAGCATGACATGGATAGAGCCAATCCATGCCCAATATCACATCAAAATCCACCATACTGAGTAATAACAAATCCACTCGGGTCTCCAGACCCCCAGTAGATACCACACATGACCAATACACGCGGTCCACAATAATAGTATCGCCCACTAGAGTCGACACATGAATAGATGTAACTAAGGACTAACGGGGCATATCCAGAAAATGAGCAAAATATGACAAAACATAGAAATATGTAGAACTGGTATCAAATAAGACTTGAGGCATCTCGGTGACAAACTGATACAATACATGTAATCACTACATATGAGTCCATAGAATCTTGTCTCGCTAGAAGTGCATAAAAACAGACCTGACCTCCACTTGATTGACCTCCGCCTCTAGGGCAGCCTCTAGCTGTCTGTTCCCCACCCTTAACTAGCTGGGCAGGTGAGAAGTGACTGGTGCCGAAACTGATGACTAACTCCTATGTTGTGAAGAACCTCCCGTAAGACGGGGATAGAACCCCTTGATATGACCCGGATCTCCACATTCAAATCAACCTCTCTCGGTGAATGACGGTGGGGACTGAAGGGAACCCCTAGCACCGGGATAACCATTAGAAGAACCAGGCATAGATGAGCCCTAAACCGATGTTGCACGGTGATGAACTCTGGGCAGGAAGGGCACTGAATGATGAGAGGCCCGGATGAGAACTGCGGGGACCATGCCCCAATGATGCACCACTATAAGCTGGGTGAGCTGGCTGAGCAAGCCTAAATGGGCGGCCTCTGCTATGCTGAAACTGACCCCTGGAAGGAACACTACCAAAGCTACTAGATCCCCGAGCCCTCCTGGCCTCCCTCTCATCTCACTCCTGGCGATGAACTAACTCAATCTCTCGGGCAATATAAACAACCTGCTCAAAAGTAGCACCCGATACTCTCTCTTTGGTCATAAGAATCTGAAGCTGATAGGTGAGGTCATCCACGAACCTCCTGATCTTCTTTCTCTCTGTAGGAACCAACCAAACAGCATCAAGAGATATCTCTAAAAATCTCATCTCATACTACGTTACAGTCATATCATCCTGACGCAACTGCTCAAATTGCCTGCACAACTCCTCTCAGCGGGACTGTGGGACATACTTCTCTAGGAAGAGAGTGGAAAACTGATTCCAGGTAAGGGGCACTGCACCAACAGACCTACGCCTCTCAAAATCCTCCCACCAAGTAAAAGCAGCTCCTAAGAACTGGAGAGTAGTGAACGAGACCCCAGTGGTCTACAATATATCCGATGTATGAAGAATCCTCTAACACTTGTCCAAGAAATCCTGGGCATCCTCGCCCTCGGCACCATTTAAAGCCGGAGGCTGAAGTCTACCAAACCTCTCCAATCTACGCTGCTCGTCATCAGGCATGACTGGAATCACATAGTCTTGAGCAGGTGCAATCGGCTGGGCTGGAGCTTCCCCCGGTGTTTGAAGTCCCTGTATAACCTACTCAGGTGTACGGGCAGCCGAAGTCTGAGTTCCTCCCCGGGCCTGAAAAGTAGTTACTATAGTAGAAACAGTGACCGCATGTGCAAGACTGGTGCACACGATCAAATTGTGTACGATTTGATCGATCAGTCCGAGCTGCTTTACCACCTTCAACCTGATTTTGTTGGCTGAGCTACCTGGATCCACGAGAACACGTTTAATTTGAATGTTATTCAAGAGAAAGGAAATTACAAGTGCATCATTATGTGGTTGAGACAAGGTCTAAAAGTCCTCATCACTGAATGCAAGGATGTCCTCGGGCACATAGCTCTGAGTTTGCTTCTCTATTGCGGTGGATACTTTTCTCCGTTTGATCAGGGATCCTTGAGGAACGTTGGTTCCTCCAATGATCATGTGAATGATGTTCTGAGGTTCTTTTGGTTCGTTCCTCCTGTTCACCTCCCTTTCTCGAAAGTGGCTCTTGGCTCGATCGCTGAGGAATTTTCAAAGATGCCCTTCACCGATCAACTAAGCCACCTCCTCTCGAAGTTTCATACAATCCTCGGTCCTGTGACCGTGGATGCCGTGATATTCGCACATTAAGCTGGGGTCCCTTCGGGTAGGATTTGATTGCGCGGGTTTCGGCCACCTGGTTTCTCTGATCTTGCCCAAGGCTGACACGATGTTTAAGACATCGATGTTGAAGTTTTATTCTAATAATCGGGTGCCTCCACCGGCCCTTGTGTCTGTCGAACCCGGCTTTGTTCACGAGTCCTCAATAATTCTGACCTCGATCCACCCTTTGATCGTTTCGAGGTATATTGCATCTTGGGGCATTTCTTCAATCTTCGGTGTACGGTCGGTACCTTTCCTTTCTTTGCCTCGATTCTCTCTCTAGAAACCTTGATTCCTTCTCTAAGATCCTGCTAGGATACACTAAGCCCGAGGGGGCTCCTAATTAGTCGTCCTCGACCCTGATCTTTGACTGATATTGATTGTGGACATCTACCTAAGTCACGGTGGGATATTCAACCAAGTTCTGCTTTAACTGCTTCGAAGCTATCATCTGTTCGTTCAATAACTGAGTGAAGGCATGCACTTCCCTGTCGCCGGAGACTGGTGGTAACTTCATTCGTTCCATTTGAAAGCGATATACAAATTCCCTTAGCATCTCGTTTTCTCTCTATTTGATTTTGAAGACGTCAGACTTCCTCATAGAGACCTTGATGGCACCAGCATGTGCCTTTATAAAAGAGTCTGGCAGCATGGCAAACGAATCTATTGAATTTGGGGAGAGGTTGTGATACCACATCATGGCCCCATTTGATGATGTTTCTCAAAAAATTTTCAACAAGACAGATTCAATCTCGTCGTCCTTCAGCTCATTTCCTTTTACAGCATAAGTGTAAGCAGTGACGTGCTGATTGGGGTCTGAGCTCCCATTATACTTTGGGATATCGGTCATTCTAAATTTCTTCGGGGTGGGATTCGGAGCCACACTCAATGGGAATGGCTTTTGCACGAACGTTTTTGAATCTACACCCTTCATAATCGGGGGTGCGCCCGGGATCTGAACAACCCTCTAGTTGTAGGTCTCCACCTTTTTGTCATTATCTTCTATCTTCTTGTTGCCTGATTCAATCCACTTTGTGAGGTCCTCGAGCATCTTCATAATAGTGGGGTCGGCTGATGACCTGTTGTTACTCGATCTCTCTGGTGCTTGTTCGACTCCAGGAGTCGTTTCTGGTGTTGCTGTTCTTGGTATTTTTTGTTGACTTCGCAGCTGAGCAATAGCCACTTGTTGTGCCTACAACATTTCAAAAATGACATGAAGGCGCCAGAGTTTTATGTGCTTCATGTTGGCTTTCCCGGCGTACACTTTTTTCGGTATGAGAGCTTATATCGACATGTTGGGCATTGCGTGAGCCCACATCCACGGAATTGGCGCTGGTGCATCCTTAGGGTTTTACATTGGTACACCGGCGCCTGAAACAACTACATTGTTCTCTCCATGATCCTCAGGACATTTGTTTTCATGTGCATTCACTGAGTTAGACATTATTTACCTGAAATCAAAGATTCTCTGACAAGAAAAAGCGTAAAGAATAACTTGCGTTTTTCAGTAAACCAGCACTAAAAGAGTCACTATTATTTTTAGCCCCGCGGTGGGCGCCAAACTGTTTACCTTGAAACTGGTAATCACAATTATATTTGATTTTGTGGTTATAAAAATATGTGATTTATTTTAATATCGGTTGTTAGGCAATAGATTCTAAGTGTGAGTTAGGAAAATGAGATAAGAGCAAGGGACGGTAGTGATATGCAAACAAAACAGTTGTGAGACAGGGTCTCGAGCTGGCCAAAGCTGGGCCTCGAGGTCGAGCTAGTATGCCTAACAGGGGGGGGGGGGGGGGGGGGGGGGGGTCGATGGAGAAATAACAATATGGAGGGCCTAGAGTATAGCCCTTTATGATCAATAATAAGAAATAAATGAAGAACAATTAATGAACACAATGAATGGAAGCAATAAATCGGTGGAACAATTGTAGAGTATGTTTAAGTTAGAGAGCATAGAATGTTCTTGTTCTTGTATTGAATATCATGTGTCCAAAAAATGACAAGGGTCCCCTTATATAGGAGGGGAAATTCCAACATAGTACATGTGTAATTATTACAAAGAAATACAGCTGGTACAATTATTTAATGGTCCGGTACGGACTTGAACTATTCTTGCAGGCATTGTCAGCTTTAACCACGTGCTCTTGGTAGTTTCCCGCTTTCCCCTGACGGTCTTCGATCTTTATTCTGTCTCGAGGTATGTCAATCCCTCGATATACTTCCTCCAAGAATGCACCTCGAGGTTGATCCTCATATTCTGCTCCGATACAATCGAGGCAGGGTTCGGCATGACCTAGAAACCTCAAAAATCGGCCACTCCCAATTTTGACCGTATACAACCACCGAGGACGTTCGGCCCGATCCAACATAAATGTATATTGAGCTTTGTCGAGGTTCGAACGACGCGAACCATAGATGCATTTATTACCCCGCTTGAGAATCATTCATATGACTCGGTTAAATATAAATGTAAAGGATTACCCTGCTCGTGAATCATACCTGCGACGCGGTTAAAAATAGATTTCTTAGATTATTTTAGTATTCCTCCATTCTTTTCAAAATACGAAGTTCAAATGAAAACCTTTAAGGTTCCGATTTTTATAACAATTTCAACCTTCCCCAAAGTGGTTAGCAACAACTAAATTCTACTACTTCTCAAGGCAATCAATAAACATAAATTAGTAAAACAATGTGCAAACCAATGAAAAGAGAGTTACCTTGCTCTTACAAGGTTAGAAAAGAGAGTTACCTCGCTCTGAAGTTCCATAACCAGCTCCAACTCCACTCTAACACCTCAAACCAATTCCCGACGCTCCAAAACTAGCCAAACAATGCGCAAACCAATGAAAATATACTCTAATACTCATAAAAATTCAATTAAAACATCTTCATAACTCCGCTCGAAAAGTTGATAAAAACACCCTCGGGCCCACGTACCCGGATTTCAGAATTTTTCTAAGATAAACCTTACCCATAACACCACGAACTCAAATATATAATTTATTCTCAATTCCATGTCCAAAAATCGTGGTAAAATCAAAAAATACAAATTCTAGGGTTTTCCACCAAAAACCCAAATTCCCACTAATTTCCCATGATTTGTATGTTAACGTCTAGATATAATCCAAATATTGAACTTACAATAGGTCGGATTTACTTACCTCCAAGTTGCTAGGTTGAAACCCATCTCAAGAAGATCCAAAAATCGCCAAAGAATGGAGAAATAAGCAAAAATGTCCACATCCCTCTATTTTATGCATTCTGCCCAACGACCTCCGCATATGTGGTCTCCACGACCGCTTCCGCGCATCCGCTTCTACGACACCTCCTTCTCACCTAGGCCCATCTCCGCTTTTGTGGTCTCCTCCTTCGCACCTGCAAGCCTGCAGGTGCGCCAAAATGTCCACGCCTGCAACTCCCCCACCTCCAGTCCAATCTCGCCTCTGCGAGTCATACGTCGCACCCGCGAGTCTCGCACCTACGACTAAAGTGACGCAGGTGCGATTACACCAGAAGCCTTAGGCTTCAAAAAATCTTTAAGTCCATAAATCGATCCGTTAATCTTCTAGAATCCACCCGAGGCCCCCAGGTGTTTAACCAAAGAATTAGATTCTCTGCCAAATCTAATTTAGGAAGAACACGAGTTTTTGATAACCAAATAATATACAAATAATTGCAAATAAACTTGTAAGTAGAAAGCAGTAAGATGCGTAAATGTAAGTATATTGAAATAGCGGTTCGAACGTGTCTTTACAAATTATATTTTACTCCCTTAAATAGGGAATTTCTTAATATAACGTCTACCATTTTCAATGGTTGAGCATTAATGACTTATAATGGTATTAATGTAACGTTACAATGATTAACCGTAACTGTCGCATGAAGGTTATGTAACATTTGGCTCATTAATTGAAGATCTCCGAATCTGCATTGTATCTTGCCCTGATTCATTTTGACCGTGTCTCTTCATCTTCTCAATTAAGTTGAGATTCCCGTATCTGGTTACCCCATGAATATGTTGTTCTGTGCCTCTTTGTTTTGTACCTCTTCATAAAGTCTCATCCAGTTGTCATGTTCTCATTGTTCCACATAGATTGCTGAGACATCATGAATATTACACGTGTGAAGCTCTTTTTTACCAATATAGATAGTCCCCCCACTTACCATTTATTTATCGATTAATATTTGGTAAGTGGATACTTATTTATGGCGGGAATAATTTGTCGTCGCTTCACTCCTAACATTGCATCCGTCTCTGAACATAGGCGTCGCTTGTCACTTCCATTTAGTGCTCGTTCCATGCGGTATTCCCGGGTTGGTTCTGCAATTAATCAGCGCCTTTTAGGGCTTTTTGCGGCTACATCAATCACGAAGTGATAGCTTCAATTATGAATTTCACATCACTATTTTTTTCCATTTTTTGACGGTTGCCTTTGAGTATTAATACCCCTTTTCCTTTCTTTACTTTCACGAAAAACTTCTAACCTTCTTTCTTTATTTGTAAATTCTTCATTCTTCGTAAATATGTCTTCTTCAAACCAGCAATCTAAGAAAATCATTAATATTGAGGAACCGACTCCCTCTTCTACTCTAACTCGGACTAGGAGATGCGGAAGACTTAGGAGCTTAGGTTCCACCCCTTCCAGGGGTGCTTCTTCTTCTCATGTTACTCCCCCATCTTCTTCTAGGTCTTCTATTTCTTTATCTTCTTCAGGGGCTAGGGCTTCGAGATCTTTGTCAAAGAGTAGAGGACATAGCGAACCGCTTCGCGAGACGAAGGTCGATAAAATTATCCCTGTGGGGTTTTCTTTTGCCAAGGATAGTTAGGCCATGAGCGAACAACTTTCTTCAATGCCTTCGCATGACAGTGCTGAACTTTATCCTACTAAGATAATAGAGGGCTTGATGCCTCTTGTACGCAGGGATTGTTCTTGGAAGCCTGATTTCCCTGTTATTGTTCCTGGAAATAACCAGAGAATAACCTCTTACAAAACCGGGTATTCTTATGTTTAAAATTACCATTTCACGTTAGGATTCAAGCCTCCTATCGACCCTGTTATTATCGAGTTTTGTCGATTTTTCAAAATTTATCTAGGACAAGTCAATCCTCTTGTTTGGTGAGTTGTCGCGTGCCTTAGGTATTTGGAAACTTCATCTTCCGTACCCTTAACTTTTCATCATCTTATTCACCTCTATTTTCTAATGTTTTTCCGCCAAGGGGTGTTTACTCTTACGACGAGGAGTAAAAGGGTGTTAGTTACTCCTGATGATGATAAAGACCGAGGGTGGTACCTTCGATATGTTGATTTCCCTACTGCAGGTTTAGTAGATGAAGAAAATCTCCCCTTCCCTGAGAAGTGGAATCTTGAACGTGAGTACAGTTTTGCTCACCTTCCTCTTTTTTGCTTTTGATACTTTATCAGTACCGTAATTGTTTCTTTTCTTTGCAGCAATCATGGGAACCGTTGAGAATATCTTTGGTTTCCGATATTGGGTAGAAACACTCTTGTTGATTGCTCTGTTAGAAAAACATTTGTGGAAGTACCTCTCTGGGAGGTTTGGCTGGAAGGTTAAGACCCACGGTGAGCAAAGTGTTTTCCTTTACTTCTTTCTTCTTTTAGGTTTTACCTGACCCCTTTAATTTGATAGGGTTTTCTACTCGTGGCATTTCTGCTCCGGCTGTGTCCACTTCAAGGTTTTCCCTGGAAAAGGCCTAGGAGATCATTTTTGGTTCCTCCTCATCAAAAAGAAAAGCAAGTGGGTCTAGGACCTTGCAGCAGGAGGAGGAAGAGGAGAGTCTGCTAGTCCACAGGTCACGTAGGAGGAAGGTGGTCTCTGACGATGAGTTTGCACCTGTTGTTGACCCTCCCGTGCCTGAATCTAAACTTTTTGCCCCTGAGGATGCGACTCCCTCTCCTGTTCGTGAATCTGTTGATCTCATGTTCCGTGAAGGTTTTGGTCCAATTACTAATGAAGCCCCTCTTGTTGTTTTCAATCCTCCTGCCCCTAAAGAGTTTCCTTCAATTGCTCCCATTATCGCTTCTGCTCCCATAGCTATTCTTGTTCCCGCTGCTATTTCTGTTCCCGTGGCTGTTTCTATTTCCCAGCCTTCTTCGCCCGTGGCTCCGTTTTCTACCCCCACTTCTGTGCCTTCTTCTGTAGAAGTAGGATCTTTCAGGAGGGGGGAGATGAGGTAGGTTGTAGTAGAGTTTCATGCAGCGGGAAACCTCTTTAAAAAGTCGGGCCAGGCTGATGTATGGCTAAAGCCATTGATAGGTCCGACTGAAAGGTCTAAGATGGAAAGCCACAGTACCCTCACTTGGATGAACGAGATTGTGCACTCGTCTTTAAAGGTAAAACTTGCTTTTCATAGGTACTTACATATGCTCTTACTGTATCTAATTTATCTTTTTTATGTAGATCAATCTTGTAGGCACAGAGTTAATGAAGAGGGTCGTTCAGATGGAGCAGGCAACAAAGGATTTCCAAACCGAGGCTATCAATTGGAAGGAGCAGTACGAGAGTTTGCAGCTAGATATGGAGGCAATGGAGGAAAAAATTTGTACCTTGGAGCTTCGTGTTAGAGTTGTTGCAGCAGAACTGGCCGTTGAGAAGGCATCTTCGAACCAGGAAGGCAAGGATAAGAGTGTCTTATAGTCTTCCTTTGCAGAGCAGCTTTCCCGTGCCTCATCGGAGATTAGGAGCCTGAAGGCCTTGTTGGACCAGAAAGAGGAGTACTCTGGTGAACTCGTTCAATCGCTCACTCAATCCAAGGAAGACCTCCGTAACTCTTTGGAGAAGGTCCAGTTTATGGAAAGGTCTCTTGCTCTTTTAAAGGCCTCTCATGATGCTGTCGTGGCTGAAAGAGATGAGTTAACAGCTGAAGCTGAATAGTGGGAGAGATATTATGAAGATCTTGAAGACAAAGCAGCCGTTGATGTTAGCTGGGCTTATCTGAATGCACGCCTTGACACATTGACGGAAATGGGCCAAGAGGTTTTGACTTGGAAGCCTAAATTGCAAAAGGCAAAGAGACGATTGAAAGGTCTCAGCAAAGTCATAACCTTCCTTCATCTGAGGTTTAGGTCTCTGCTGCTCATGTCTCCCCATCCCAAGATGCTCCTTCTGTCAGTGAAGACAACCCCCATCTAAAAACGTTTAAAGAACTTGGTTCTTTTTTTTTTGTATCAATTGGTGGTTACCCCGAGTCCCATCGGGGGTAAAGTTGGATCCTTTGTAAGTCCCCAACTAACAACTTAGGGGCAACCAAATGTAAAAATTAACTTGGCATAGACAAAGTTAACACTTAGTTTATTTTTCCATAATATATTAGTATCAATGTTATCATGTCTTTAACTTTCTTCGAGTTTCTGTTTCACTCTCAAGTTTTTGTATAATTTCCTTTTGAGGTTTTTAGCTTACCTCTGAGTTTTTGACTTTGCATTAAAAATGCTTAGATTGTTCGCACCTTTTTGTAACAGGCCCAATTTTATAAAAGAGGGCCCTTGTTTTGATCGACACTTAAAAGAAGACGTCTCAACTTAATAATGGTGTAAATATACGAAAGAGAGGTAGCAATTTTCACATGTTTTTCTTTAATAATATTTTGAAGAAAGTTTTTGCATTTAAATTTTTATAACATTTCACATGCGTTTATGTATCGTCTAAAACTCATTTTGCAACTGTTTTTTCTTTTAACAGATTCGATATAACCTTGCACTCTTAACTATTTTTCTTTTGCAACAGTTTTTTCGAATTAGTACAAGGGATAACTGTGTTTGCTTACAATAGTTTTAAATGTAAGGGTATGGATTTTTACCCATAATTGTTTTAATTGATAACAGTTTTCAAATGGATACAAGGGTAATGCTTTTTCATCTGTAACTGTTTTTGTTCACAACAGTTTTCTGAATAGATATAAGGATAATGATCTTTCATCCGTAACTGTTTTCATTTATAACAGTTTCTTGAATAAGTACAAATATAATAATCTTTTATAATTGTTTTCATTTACAACAGTTTTTGAGTAAGTACAAGGATGATGATCTTTCATTCATAATTGTTTTCATTTACAACAGTTTCTTACTAAGTACAAGGAAGTGCATTTTTACGCGTAACTAATGTTCTACCTTTAACCTGAACACTCGTTTATATTTACGAATATGTTTTTCGAATGTTTTCGAGTCAGGATTTGTGTTTTGAGTCTTTGGCTGATTTTGCTCATAGTACTTGACTTGTTGGGAAGATGGATCGTCATGCTCGAGCTTTGACTTATTGATAGTCTTCTTTGCTTCATCTTTGCCTTTCATATTGTATAGTCCCCCAAGTGTTTGAGCTTTGAAGAATGAAATCTCGAGCACTTGAATACTCCTTCCTTGTGGTCCTTTTCCTGAAAAGGAAAAACATACGGGACTCGAAGGTATATAGTTTTTAGATGATGACTGCTTAACTCTTTAAAACGTCCATCAGAAAGTTGTAACCCCAGATCGGGAATTCAGTTACTTCTTCGTCTTTGCAGGTCTAATATCATCACCTGGTGATGGGTTAGCTTTTTTCCTATCATCTAAAATGGTTAGTATAATTTTAACTGTACAAAAGTAAAATCAAATGTAATGATACCTGACCGGGGGTATTTCTTTTACTCAAAAGTAGTACTTCTTCAAATGAACAGCATTCCAACTAATTTGTAGGATTCTGCCGTCCATAGTCTCCAGCTCATACGCGCCTTTTCCAGCAATGCCACGGACTTTGTAAGGTCCTTCCCAATTCGAATTTAACTTTCCTGCACCGGCTTCCTTCGTTGATTGTAAGACATTTTTGATAAAGAAGTCCCTAATTTTGAAATATTTGAGGTGGGCTTTTCTGTTGTAATATCGCTCTATAATTTATTTTTGGGCTGCCATACGTATTAGTGCAACTTCTCTTCTTTGCTCGAGCAAGTCCAGATTTGTCCTCAACTCGTCGTTGTTTGATTCTTCCGTTTCTGTTGTGAACCTTGTGCTTGGTTCTCCAATTTCCATCGGTATTAAAACTTCCGAGCCGTAAACAAGTACGAATGGAGTTTCTCCCGTAGCTGTTTTTGCAGTAGTTTTGTAAGCCCATAATACCGTTGGTAGCTCATCTGACCAGTTTCCCTTGGCTCTTTCCAACCGTTACTTTAGGTTGTTAATGATGACTTTGTTTTTTGACTCGGCTTGCCCATTAGCTACGGGGTGATATGGTAATGAAGTGATTCTCTTGATTTGCCAACTTTCGAATAATTCTATGATTTTTGAGCCTATGAATTGTCGGCCATTGTCACATGTGATCTCCTTCTGTATTCCAAAGCGGTATATTATGTTTCTCCATATGAAGCTCTTCACTTCTTTTTCTCGCACCTGTTTAAAAGCTTCTGCCTCCACCCACTTTGTGAAATAATCAGTTAATACGAGCAAGAACCGTACCTTTCCTTTGGCTGGGGGAAGGGGTCCCACTATGTCCATGCCCCATTTCATGAATGGCCAAGGCGATATCACCGAGTGAAGTAGCTCCGCTGGTCGATGCATGTTGTTAGCAAATCGTTGGCATTTGTCGCATCTAGCTACGAAACTCTCAGCCTCTCCTTCTATTTTGGGCCAGTAGTACCCTGCTCTGATTAGAGTTTTGACTAAGGATCTTGCTCCTGAATGGTTTTCGCAATGTCCTTCATGTACTTCTTTCATAACGAACTCCGTTTGATATGGTCCGAGGCACTTATCTAAGGGACCTCCAAACATTTTGCGATATAATTTGTCACGAATGAGGAAGTACCGTGCAGCTTTTCGGCGAAGCGCTTGAGCTGCGTTCTTATCCTCGAGTACGGTGCCATTCTGCAAAAGTTTAAAATTTTATTTCTCCAATCCCAGGTTAAATGGTTTAATGTTACCTCACTTTTATCCTGGTCGATTGTTGAATGAAATAGGTGAATGTCAATTGCATTGTCTTTATTTGTCACTTCTGCAACTGCTGCGAGGTTAGCTAATGCATCCGCTTCTGTATTTTCCTCCCTAGGTATTTGCATAATTTTCCATGACTGGGATTGTCTTACTAGGTCTCATGCCTTTTCCAGATATTGTTGCATCCGGGTCTCTAGCGTTGTAAGTCTCCTGCATCTGGTTCACCACTAGTTGAGAGTCACTTTTGATCACGATTTGCTCGATTCAGAGTTCTCGTGCCAGTTCAAGTCCTGCAATGACAGCTTCGTACTCTTCTTCATTGTTAGTTATGGGATAACATTTAATATCTTGTCGTATATTTTCACTCGTAGATGATATTAAAACAACTCCCAAGCCAGCTCCTTTTACATTAGAAGAGCCGTCAGTAAATAGGGTCCATATTCCTAGATTAGCCCCGTTAAAGAGTTGTAACTTTTTTTCTGCCTCAGGGATTATGCTAGTATTAAAATCGGCGACGAAATCAGCTAAAATTTGAGAATTTATAGCAATCCTAGGCTGATATATTATGTCATGCTCGCTTAATTCTATTGCCCATTTGGCTAATCTTCCTGATAATTCTTGTTTATGGAGAATATTTCTCAAAGGGTATGAGGTCACAACAGTGATTGGATGGCATTGAAAATATGGTCTTGATTTTCTAGCTGCCATTATTAAAGCTAAGGCTAATTTTTCTAGATGTGGATATCTAGTTTCAGCATCTAACAAAGACTTGCTTACATAATAAATTGGAGATTGTTTACCTTTGTCTTCTCTTACCAGTGTTGCACTTACGCCAATTTCTGCAACGACAAGATATCCATACAACCTCTTCCTCTCTTTGGCTTAGACAACAACGGGGATTTTGATAGATTGGTCTTCAAATCTTTGAGAGACTGTTGACATTCTTCGATCCATTCTAACTGATTCTACTTTTTAAGGACTGAGAAAAATTTAAAACGTTTCTCCGAGGACTTAGAGATAAATCTTCCTAAGGTTGAAATTCTTCCTGTTAGTCTTTGAACTTCCTTTTTGCTCGTAAGTATATTGGGTATTTCATCAATATCTTTAATTTGAGCAGGATTTACTTCTATTCCTCTATTTGATCAAGGAAGCCCAAAAACTTACCTGATTCCACGCAAAAGGCGCATTTTTCCCCGAGGGCTTATCTGTTGTTATAATTTTCCCAATTTGTGCGGAACCTCTCCAAAAGAGAAAGTGAACAGAGAAAAGGAAGCTGGGAAAATTAGGGTTTTCCGGAAGAAGAAGAAGAAGAAATCAGCAAAACAATGGAAGGAATCACAGAGGGAGTTAAGAACATAAGTGTAACTGAGACCCAAAAGAAGAACAGAATCCAAGTCTCTAACACCAAAAAATCCCTCTTTTTCTATGTTAACCTCTCCAAGAGGTACATGCAACAGTACAATGAAGTGGAACTCTCTGCTCTTGGGATGGCTATTTCAACAGTGGTTACCGTTGCTGAAATTCTCAAGAACAATGGATTTTCCGTTGAGAAGAAGATCAGGACAGTCACTATTGATATGAGGGACGAGCCAGGAGCCCGACCAATACCAAAAGCAAAGATTGAACTAGTGCTCGGAAAGACGGAGAAGTTTGATGAGTTAATGGCTGCAGAAGCAGAGCAAAATGGGGACAATGAGGAGCAGAACTATGTACTACAACATCTGCTCTCTTTCCTGATGATTAAAGCCAAGTTACTACGTTCAGGGATTCAGAAGGGATAACGTAACTGTTTTGGGATCTATGGTGTTTGATTCAATATGTTGACTATGACTTTCTTAATCTGTTGAAAAGAAAAGGATGGTTTAATTTAAATTCATTTATTTTGTTGGAAAAAAAAGGCGCATTTTTCTGGATTCAGTTTCATATTATACCTATATAGGATTTCGAATGTAATTGAAAGATGCTGGAAATGATCTTTCGTTTGTGTTGATTTCACCAGCATGTCATCAATGTATACCTCTATTGTTTTCCTCAGATGTTCCTGGAAAATCTTGGTCACCAGCCTCTGATACGTGGCTCCAGCATTTTTAGGCCAAAAGGCATAACTTTGTAACAATAAGTCCCCCTGTTTGTAATAAAGGAAGTTTTTCCTCGTCCGAGGGATCCATTTTTATCTGATTATAACCAGAGTACGCATCTAGAAAGCTTAACAACTCATGACCTGCAGTGCCATCAATCACTTGATCTATGTGTGGTAATTGAAATGAGTCTTTAGGGCATGCTTTATTTAAATTTGTGTAATCTACGCATACTCTCCATTTACCAATCTTTTTAGGCACCACTACTGTATTGGCTAAACAATTAGGATATTTTACCTCACGTATTGAACTGTAACGACCCGGTCCGTCGTTATGCAGTATACGCATCTATTCCTTTATTTCTGTCTTGTAGTAGCTCGGTTAGACTGTTCATGGAGTGTTGGGGTTGGTTGGTTTGGGTTCGGAGTGTTAATAGAGTGGATTGAGACACTTAGTCTCTAACAAGAGCTTTAGAGTTGGAAAATTCAACCCGAAGTTGACTTATTGGTAAACGAACTCGGAATGTGAATTTTACGGTTCGGATAGCTTCGTTAGGTGATTTGGGACTTAAGAGTGTGTTCAGAATATTTTTAGGATGTCCGGTGTAGAATTAGGCTTGAATTGGCGAAGTTAGTATTTTGGCGAACTCCGGTTGATAGGCGAGATTTTGATCCGAGGGGTTGCTGTAGCTTCGTTAGGTCATTTTGGACTTGCCCGCAAAATTTCAGGTCATTCGGAGATGGTTTGGTTGGGTTTTTTATCAAATGCGTGTTTCGGAAGTTTTTGAGAATCATAGGCTTGAATTGGATGAGAATTTATGGTTTTGATGTTGTTTTTGGTGTTTTAATGGCTCGACTAAGTTTAAATAACCATGTTTGATATGTTGGTAAGTTTGGTTGGGGTCCCGAGGGGCTCGGGTTTGATTTCGGACGTTAAACGGAGAAATTGGGACTTGAAATGCAGCTGAAGCTGCTACTGCTGGTGTGATCGCACCTGCGATACTTGGGCCGCAGGAGTTGACATCGCAGGCGCGAGGGTGAAGGCGCAAGGGCGGAAGGAAAATCGCACCTGCGACGTCGCAGGTGCGGGAAATGGGTTCGCAGGCGCGGGCTCTGAGTGTTAAGTGAAGGACCGCAGGTGCGGTCAATATGTCGCCCATGCGGTACCGCTGTTGCGATAAAGAGGCCGCAGGTGAGAAGTCTGGGATTTTAAGTGAGTTCCGCAGGTGCGGTCCAAATGTCGCGCCTGCGGAGTCGCAGGTGCGAGAAATGCACCGCTGTTGCGGAAATGCTTGGGCAGAACTATAAAAAGGCAGTCTTCGCGAAATTTGTCCTCTTTCACCATTTTTTACACACGGGTTGGAGGTTTTGAGGGCCATTGAAGAGGGGTTTCGTTGTTTCTTCAAGGAGGTAAGTTTCTTGGACTCAAAACTCGTTATATTGTGCAT
>ML241823.1:0-39932 GCA_005239495.1 Nicotiana undulata
CAGTGGTAGTGCATTCAACGACTATGTTGGCTTTGCTAATGAAGATGAGACTCGCTATCAGGAGAAGGTGGAGTTGGGAGATTTGGCTCGTACTTGGTTGGCTCCTGTTATTGCTATCCCGGGGACTACTCTAGCTTGGTTCACTCCAGGTTCCACTATTTACAGGAACACACTCAGCTTCGAGGCTAAGGGTTAGGCGACCTTTGTTTGCAGCCGGATAGATCCCATCCTTCATGACAGTGACATGCCCCTCTCACGTGCTCTGATTGTGGGAGCTATTATGGATGGAATCCCGATCAATGTCGGGAATATCATGGCTTCCATAAGCTTTGATCATTCCCATCTCAAAAAACCCAACAAAACCATCTTTTCTTGCCAAATGATCCAACCCAAAGACACAAACCTTGACCCTGAAAGGGAACCCTTCTGGAATATACAAGCTATCATGGAAGAACATGACTGGTGTAGACATTTCGACAAAGACGTCAAAAGAGTTTGGTGGTTCAAATGCCCCTTTACGGAACACTGCCCTTGGGATCTCGGTTGTGACTGCTAAGATTGTTTGGAAGATCCAAGTGGAGAATATGATGAACACCACCAGCGTCATTGGGAAAGATTTGGCCTCAACAAGACCAAACCGAAATCCAAGAAAAAGGGGAAAACTACTGAAAAGCAGTTTCGAGCCAAATACGAAAATAAAGACCCTTCAATTGGCTCATTAAGCCGTCCAGGTAAATATGAATTTCTTGTCAGTTAAAAACCTCAAGAATGGCCAAAATTACCAGAAAAATTCACTCCAAGATGGGAAGATAGTGAAACCACCCCAAAAACTAAACCACCGTCAGCTCGCAACCCATAATCCAAAAAGCCACCTGAACCTAAAACTCCGTCAACCCAAAAGTCCATACACCAACAAATATTCATGATGAGCCCTTCAAGTTCCAGCCATACCCAAGATTTTCCTCCACTTCAACCTTTTGAAAAAAAAAGGAACCGACCATGCTCCAAAAATCCCAAAAAAAACATAGTACTACCTTCTGGAGAAAAACCCCCAACGAGTGACATAGAAGCAACAATTAACTGGCAATCAGAAAATTCCATCTGCCAAAACAAAGTGCTTGACAATATTGGCAACACAATAAAAAATGTGGCCCATACACAAAATAAGTTAATTAGCAAAGTGGAAACAATTGAGAAAGGTGGAGCAGACATCGTCTCAGCATACAATACTAATCAAAGCCTTGGAGCTAAGATTGGCAAATTTACAATATGAAATTTGTCCGCCAGGAACTTCACTTTTTCAGTTCTTCCAACAACAACAAAAAGAGACGATTTCAATCAAGTAACAAATCCAACTTTTGAGAAATAACCGCTTTGAGTCACAAAAGACACTATTTTCCCCTAAAAAACCTACCATCTATCCCATGTCAACACAAGCATATTCCCCACCAAAATTGGACAACACCTTTTCTACCTTTCCTACTACCTCACAGAATCCAATCTCTTTCACCCAACCCTTAAATGATGAATCTAAATTCGGTATTACAAAAATAGTTTGGGAAAGGAAAGATGCTCTTGTAGCCAAAAAACATACCAAGAAAAGGCGAGACCAAGGAGAAAGTTCAAAAGTGTCCAACCCTGAAAGTCTAATGATTTCTTATCAGAAGACTCCAGACTTCTATGTCTCCCAGCCAAGAAACATGTCAGAAGGAGAAACCACATGGTCAGAATCTCTAAATTCCTCTGACGATGATACAATGGAAGATATCTCTCAATCAAGCAATGATTCCACAGCAAACTCTTCCGAAGAAGAAGATCCCCCAATATTTGTGAGCCAACCAAGAGCCCAAAAATATCTGAAGTTGAGGAGGATCTAGAAGGCATGACAGATGAACCAGTTCCAGAAAGAAGACATGAACCCATGGCGCCAAAACCAGTTGGAAATCGCTTCCACACTTTCAGCTTAGATGGCGTCAAGGTTTTGAAATGCCCTCAAAGGATCCAATACTACTATACTTGGATGGTGACCAAAGATTTGGTGGAACGAGAAAAGTATATCATCCTGTCGGAACTAACTTCACGATTCTCAGGAATCCTCAGATATTGCTGGAATTCACTTGGGATTCAAGACAAAAATACTTTTCTTACATCCCAAGATTTTTCCTTCAACATCAGGATCATACATGAAGTTTTCCGCAGAGATAACGGCCAAAGGCAGGAGAAAATGCGAAGACAACTCTTTGAGATGAAGTGTGTGTTATTCGACAGAAATGACATTGACAGTCATTTTCAAAAAATGACAAAGATATACTTTGAAATCGGCGGAGACATCAACTTGAAGCAAGCCTTTGTCTCTTCCTTTCCAAAGTTGTTGGCAAGCCAAACCGGATCAGGATGTTCTTGCCACACATCTAAGCGACAGAAAGGATTCAGAAGTTTCAGATGGCCAAGAATTGCAGATGGAAAACCAAGGTCCAAGAGACGCACAAAATACTTCAGACGTAGAAGGCTAGGGAATTTTTCACAAGAAAAACAGATGCTTTATTTGTTGCAAGATTAGACATTTCGCAAAAAATCGTCCCCAATCAAGAAGATCTGTCAAACTCCTTCAAGAGATTGAAGATTACACCGACATACATCTCGGAAAAGAGGAGGACCTTGAATCCATATTCTCTGTGGATGATGAACGTAGTGAGAAAACTTTATTCTCTCTTGATATCTATGAAGATCAAAGAAATGACCACTACCAAATTTCAGAACCCGAGATCGAAGCCCGGGAGGAGATCAACGCTCTAGTAGTCATTCCTCAAGTACAAATCAAAGTCTATTCATCCAAATGGGACAAACCAACTCGAGTTATTGCTTTCATCGACACTGCAACTGCTTTTTCACTCATAAATCCTGATGTTCTCCCTGAAGATTAATGGGTGCCGCACTTTAAGGATTTTAACATTGCATCAAATGGAATCCTGACTACCATTGTCATCACAAAGCATCCGGTCACAATTGAGTTCTTTCCAGTACTGAAGTACAGAACTAAGCTGATAGGATCTGATGTACCAGGAAAAGATCTTATTGTTGGATTCGACATTTACAGAAAACTTAGAGATCAACTCCAGATCAAGGCTAACATGATAGCTTTTAAGAAGCAATTCAAACCTTATTATGAGATTCCAAGGCTATTCCAAATTACCAACGACGAAGAAATCGAAGAGATTGAGCAAATTCTCATTGAGCATTTATGTGTTGAATCCCACAAGGACTTCATGAAGAAAGGGAAAAGCCCGTTATGAAAAAATGAAGAGTTTTTTATCAAGCTCCCTTTCAAGAAGAATGAAAACATCAATCCAACAAAAGCCAGTCATTCAGGCATGAATCCAGAGCATCTTCAGCTTGCAAAGAAAGAATGCGAATAACTTCTGGAATTTGATCTAATAGAGCCATCGGATTCACAATAGGCATGCAAAGCATTTTATGTCAACAAAATAGCTTAGCAGACAAGAGGAAAACTCAGGTTAGTTATTAACTACAAGCCACTTAATCATTTTCTCCAAGATGATACATTCCCTATCCCAAATAAACTCACTCTATTCTCCCGCTTAGCCAAGGCTAAATATGTTTCCTAGCCCGATTTAAAATCTGGAATTTGGCAATTGGGAATCCACCCTGAAGAAAGACCCAAAACGAGATTTTGCATCCCCGATCACCACTTCCAATGGAAAGTCATTCCCTTCGGATTAAAAACTGCACCCTTCTTGTTCCAAAAAGCCATGATAAAGATATTCCAGCCCATCATCCATACCTCTTTGGTTTACATTGATGACATCATGTTATTTAGTAATACATTGGAGGAACATGTCAACTTACTTCGTTAGTTTGAGGCATTGATAACACACTATGGGATCATGCTTTCAACAAAAAAAATGGTTCTTGCCCAAAAAAAGATTGATTTTTTTGGAATGCATTTTGTCCAAGGTGCATACAGTCCAGGACCACATATATGTCAAGAATTACTCAAGTTTCCACATACCAGCCTCACACCAAAGCAGATCCAACAGTTCTTGGGTATAGTAAATATGTGAGAGATTACATCCCAAATATCTCTACATACATTTCTCCGCTCGCAGATATGCTCAAGAAACATGCTCCATCATGGGGAAAGAAACAAGATGAAGCAGTCAGGCAAATAAATGAGATTTCTAAAAATGTCAAGTCCCTATACATCCCTTCTGACGGTAAGAAGATACTGCAAACTGATGCCAGCAATGAGTATTGGAGTGTCGTTCTATTTGAAGAAAAAGATGTCCCGAGAAAATATGTGGATATGCCAGCGGAAAGTTCAAAGAGGCAAAGCAACATTACCACTCCACATTCAAGGAAATACTCGCAGTAAAGAATGGAATCAAGAAATTCTATTTTTCCTAATTCACACAGAATTTCTGATAGAGATGGATATGAAGGCTTTCTTAAAGATGATCCATATAAATGTAAAAATTATTTTCAATCCGCAAATTCTCAGGTGGGCCCAATGGTTCTCTCCATACAAGTTTCAAGTCAGGCACCTGAAAGGAAAGGATAATATTCTTGCAGATTTTCTGTCTAGACCGGAAAGATTCTCAAAGAGATTTTCCCCAGCAAAACCGAAGTCAAAGCAAAATCTAATCAGTCACATTTTCATGTTTTCAAATGTACCAAGAACAAGTTCATTGAAACCAACGGATCATCCCGCAGAGTCATTCAACCTCATGGATCCCTTTGATCCGTCAATTATTATGGAAAGAAGAACTTATTATGAACTCCAAGTTTTTCGGCAACATGTAGGACCAATTCTCAAGCCATATGGGGTCAGTTCAAAATATCCGTTCTGCCATATATTCATAGCTCAAGCCAAGTATTTTCCACAAGAATTATTATGATTTTTCTGGTACCTATGTCATCAGTACTACATTTTCATGGAATTCAAGTGCAATGTCTTCAAAGACTTTGACAACATTGAACCAGCTCTTAAAGTGTTTTTACTATAGTTCAAGCCTAGAAGATATTGGACAAAATGTTTCAATGATTCCTACAATGCAAAGGTATTCATGTTTCATAGGCTAGTGAAGATTATTAATGGAAAAGTCCACGCACATGCAGAGGCGTCATTCTGGTGGAAATTTTCCGTGTCCATTTTATCTATGGAAGAAGAATACAGTGAAGCACAAAGAATTATCTTCCAGCAAAATAGGTGCATCCCGAAGGAAATATGGCCAAAAGATTGGGCAAATTGGAATTATACCAGCACTCACCCTCACTGGGAGAAAGTCCGGGAAACAACAAAGGAATATCAAACTCCGTATGAAATCATCCGGAAAGAAATAACTCAATACATCTCCACATTAAGGTTGCGGATCACATCCCACAATCCAAAGGAGAAGGAACATGCCGAAGAAGAACCGTCAAGTTCTAGGCGTTACTACACAAGATCTCTGAAAAGATGCCTAGAAGACAAACCGAGAATATCAATGGAAGACAATTATCTTAATCCCTGTTAATCCCATCATAATCCTACTTAACATCCTAAAAAATCATCTACCCATGCCAAGACGAAATTCCACATCCTTCCAAACCATTCAGGTCACACTTTCACTTGCTTTCACATGCCTCCACATGCTTCATCACATGCAACACCCTATTTTCACATGCTTTCACATGCTCCCACATCCTTTCACATGCTAAACCACGTATATTTCACCTTTGTCACATATTTTCAAAAGCTTTTTAGTTGCTCTGCCTAAGGTCCTTCACATGTAGAAAGGGATCCACTTGTAGATAGGTTTGCCAAGTAACATAGGTTTATTTTATAATATAAATTTGTCTTGTAATAACCTCCTAGTCCTATATAAAGGAGGGCTGGTAGTAGTTGTAAGATCATCTTGTAATTATCTTAGAAACCATCTTGTAAACCTTTGTAATATATTACATATGAGTTCCTTCTAAATTCCCTCTTGTTCTTTCTTTCGAAATAGATGGAAAGGCTGGTCCATGTATGAAAATAGAGTAAGAATACTCTAAGAAAGTTAGCTTGTTGTAGTACGAAAGTTTTCTTAGTTATAACAGTTAGGTTGGTTGTAGTACAAATGTTTTCTGAGTTGTGTAGCTTGGCAAGCCGTTCCTTATTGGTTGTGAAGCCAGCCCCTTTGGTAGGAAAACTTTTGCGACTATAAGCAGATTAACTGTTAGTGCAGCTTGGCAATAGCCAGCCCTTTTTGTAGGAAAATTTTCGTATCTATGATATAGTTTGCTTTCTTGGAGTCTTGATTGATCGGATAGTACAGAAGAATGAGAGCTCTTATCTCTTTCACAACTTCCTCCCTATGTACTTTAAGGACATGGAAGTTGAGGGAAGGGACTTTGCTGTTACGGTGAGGCCAAAATCAGCTTTCTCATGGTACATTTTGAAAGGTCTTGACATCCCCAAAGCCAAAGGCAAAGCCACAACCTCTAATGCCCCTGGTACTTCTACTGTTGTCGAGCTCTCTGCTGCTGCCGAGGGTTCCATTGCTGCTGAGGGGCCCACTGTTGCTGCCGTCCCGGAGTCTTCCTCGGGTCCTTCCATGGCCATTCCAGTCTCATTGCATACATCTTCAACTTACCCTCAGACTTTGAGGGTGTCTCAGACTCTAGCTAGTATCACTAACTGGCTGCAGGTATCTTCTTCTAAGCTCACTGATCTTTCTACTACCGTTGCAGCTCTGTCAGCTCCAGCACAGATTACACTGCCTCCAACACTAGAGGAAACATTGCGGAGCCTGGTTGATAACCAGAAGAAGATCATGGAGACCCTGGACAAGCATGGTAAGGAGATTCATTCTCTGGGCAAGTTTGTAAGGAAAATGAAGAGGAGTTAGGACGACATGAAGAAGGTTCAGGTGGAGATGCAGAAGATGCAAGATGATTTGAAGAAGGAGGTCGTGAAGCTCATAGCGGCGGGGGACATCCCCCTTGATTTTTTGATAGGAGATCCCGCACCTACTGATTAGGATACACAGGTTCAGGAGCAGGAGCTTACCTCAGCCTCAATTCGTAGAGGGGTCATCCCGCGGACTAATGACATGGAGATCCAGCTTGAGGATCCAGAGGGAGAGACCTCCTCACAGCTACAGGTCCCTGCTCCAGCCGCTGCCACTGTGCCTTCTTCTACAGCTGACCCAGACCCCATGCAGACTGAGGCACCATAGGGAGTTCTCTTTTACTCTCTCACTCCTTTCCCTTTTCTATATTTTTGTGCATTTAGCATTGAGGACAATTCTAATTCTTATTGGAGGGAGTGGCCTCTATTTGGTGATTGGTGATTCATACAATTTGACATATATTGGGTTGTAATAACTTCTGATGTTATTTTTCTTTTCTTTACTTGCATTTACGTACTTGTAGTTTATTTTACTTTTGGTATGTATATATTCAGTTTCCTTTCTTATGTATATATTCAGTCCCCTCTTAATGTATATTCGCCTTAATCCCCTATTGTACGTATTCATTTCTACTTTTCGTATTTTTACTTTATAACTTCCTTAGTTTTCAATTTATAGTTTATCTTCTTATTTCGTTTAGTAGCTTCTTTTTGAATTTATAGCTTCTTCTTTATTTTTTTTCGTTATCAATAAGCCTCTGGTTTTCTTAAGGTCGCGGTTCTTTCCAGGAGTGGAGATTGTGCGAACCGGGTGTCTCTTCCCTACGACGGACGGTGTGACAAACTTCTTAAGATATTGAGTCCGTTTTTCGTTTTGTTTTTGTTTTCCTTTGTTTTGGTAGTATTGAATAAATGTGACTCGAATAAGCTTCAGTTGGAACCAACATACTTACCTTTGACCTCATGGTTAGAGACAAGTTACAAATGAGCCTAGTTCTAATTGTGACCTTTAGAGTCTTGAGTTGACTAAAACTGTCGTTAGGTGGTGTTTATAGCCATATGTGAGTTTTCAATCTAAACTGTGATTGTTGTGGGACCTCGACTCTATGCTCTTTAACGACCCTGAGGTTTGAGAGGTGAGGTTTGAATCTCATATCCCGAGTGCCGTGCCTGAAAGTCTAGAACTTGCCCCAAGTATATTTCTAGGCGAAATCTTAAGTTAGCTCGACTCGTGAAATGATCATGGGCTCTCCTTGATTCCCTGTTGAAATTAAAGACGTCCATAGCCCACCATGACAAGATACTTAGTCAACCCTTTTTTAGCCTAATCATATTCGTTCAAAAACCACATTACAAATCTTCATCCGTTCTCTAATGACCCTTTCTTGGCACCCATTCTTTCCTTGAGCACTCATGATGAATAATAGTCAAAATCATAAGTTTGGGGGAGAGCAAAACAAGTCAAAAATAAAAGCAAGGGTTGAAAGGACTCAATAAAGCAAAGTTGAAAAGGCTTGGAATGATGAAAAAGAAAAAGGAAAAAAGTGAGCCTCAAATAAAAGAAAGAGCGACAATGAGTCTCTCTAAGTTCCCCAAGGAAGAGAATATGACTCAAAGAGTCAAGACAAACATGAGCCAAAATGTGAAAAATGGAGTGCTTAAGGAGAGATGTTCTATCGTAGTTCATCATGTCCAAATTTGATCCAAAAAGCCTTCATTACATCCTGTTAAAGCCCTATAGGATCTCAAGTTGAGTGAGCTTACATTAGTGGTGATTTACACAAGGGGCAAGCCTATGGTACTTTAAGTCGGACTTGTGGCATTCTTTTGAGAGTGAAGAGAGCACCTCTTGATAATCCCAATTCTGAGAGTACATTATATATGGTGAGATGCGCTCACGGAGAGTAGAGGAGAACGAGTCTGGGATCCACAGTGATTTAGGTGAAAGAGAGAAGTTCTTAGACGAATTGAGTCAACTCTTGAAGCTTTGGTGTCACATTAGATATAGTGAACTAAGAAAGTCATTGCATAATGTTGTCAATAATTCATTTGTGTTGAGGGTAATTGTTAGTCCCAATTGAAGCTTGATGAAGTCACATTTGAACAGCAAAAATACTTTTTCTTTTATTTACGGACGTGGGAGTTATCTTGTTTGCTTGAGGACAAGCAAAGGCTTAAGTTGAGTGGAGTTGATAATTAGGGATTTGCACCTATTATTTACTCTCATTTTCTTAGGTTTTGAGGCAAAATTGCATTAAAATACTCCCGAAATTTAATGCAAGTGTTTAAATTGCAGGATTTAAGTTAAATTGAAGATATTGATTAAAGATAACTCAAACAGGAGCAAAACTTGCACTACCCAGAAACCTAGTGAAAGCGCTACTATTCCGATGCAGCGGAAGCCACTCCGTTGCAGTGTAATTCTGTTTGTTGCCCCGGTTCAAACTTCAGAGAGTTGGGTTTTGAGACCATTATGAGTCATTGTCCATGCTAAACTTCCGATGCAGCACTGCCCTCACCGCTGCAGCGTTCAACATTCCGTTGGGAGAGTATTTCAAAGATTAGAGAGTCACCAGCTTAGGTTCTTCACAATAGCGCGGTCAGCGGTGCAATTCCAATGTCGCGCTTTCATGATCCGCTGTAGCGTTGCAGTTTTCCTCTAGGAGCGGAATGAAGATCCAGAGAAGTTTCAAATCCCAAAGCGATTCATCGGTTATTATTCCGCTGCAGTGGAAGTCATTCCACTGAGACGTCTATTATTCCGCTATGAGCGAAATCTCTGTAGGGGCAATTTTGTCTAGTATTTTCAGCCTTGTATAAATACAACTTTTTCTCATTTTTAGGTTATCATACATTGTAGTGAGCTCGTGAATAGTGATTTTATTCCGTGTTGAGTAATTTTAGCTTAGATTCTACCATACCTCTTAGATTTTATTCTTGTAATCAACATTTATGGGTTTAATTTCATCTTCTATTTTAGTTTCTTCCATGAAAATGAGTAGTTAGACTCTCAAGATAGGGTTGTGACCCAACCCTAGTGTGGGTAACTAATGAGTATTCTATTTTAGGATGAATTAGCGATTAGGTGTGTGACTTTTAGTCTATTTCATGCTTAATTCTCTGAATTAGTGGTTGCAAACACTATTTCATGCGTTTATGACTAGGGTTATTCTTGAGAGAGATGACCCAAGTCTAGGTAAATAGGCTAAGAATGAATTGGGGTGAACTCAAGATATTGATAGCCCCAATTAGAGGGTTGACACTAGAGATAGTGATACCCGACTTGAGCCATTTCATTTGCTTTGTTGAAACACCCAATTGAACTTGAGAAAGCCAATTCGGGCATAGTCACCCAAATTACCGAGAGGTATTTGATGAGTAATTTATATGAGTTTGTGTCACTTACCCATAATTCATAAATTTATCCTAGATTTTAGACCCATTAGTCACCTGCCTAGGAGTAAGTTGCAACCCTAGTGCCTTTAATCACTTGACAAAATCCACAAAAATATTGTAGTTAGTTAGATAATATTACTTTTTAGACTCATCCTTAGTATATATACAAAATCAACTATGTTTAGAGGAGAAATTAAAATCAAGAAACACCACTAAATCAAGTAGAAACTCGACTCCCATTGCATAAATCCCTGTGGATATCGATCCCGACCCTGTCAGGTAAAACCTGCTTCGACCTTGCCTTGCTACTTAATAATGGTATAGGTGGGTCTCGATCAATGATGCAGCTTTAGAAAATTACAAATTTTGTAACCAGCCGCGTTATAAAGAAGTCGCAAATGTTAAAACAGAAGAAGGTTCCAGTGAAGGCGATGCACTACTCACCCCTTATACCAAGGTTAAAGAGGTCGTATGCATCAATGAGTTCTGCTCCTCATATGAGATGACACTATGAAGATAGAAAGCCAGATGGTGTGCTATGTCATCCGTTAGATAGAGAAGCATGGAAGCATTTAGATAGGGTGTTGCCAGACTTTTCCAGTGCCCGAGAAATATTAGGCTAAGATTATATGCTGATGGATTCACTCTATTTGCAGTGTCTGCTGCACCATATTTATGCTGGCCAGTATTTGTTAACGTTATGATATTTCACTTGAATTTTATATGACAATTCAATATTTATTTCTAAATTGTGTTGTTCCAAGTCCACACTATCCAAAAAAGTTGATTGATGTATTCATCCAGCCCCTAATTGATGAGTTGAAGTTATTGTGCCATAAAGTGGTGGAAAAACATATGTATTAAGTACGCAAAACTTCATACTCCGTGTTGCTTTGATGTGGGCTATAAATAATTTTTTTACTTATGGAATGATGTTCGTGTGGTCAATAGCTAGAAAGTTAGCTTTCCCGACTTGTATGGAAAACACAAAGGCACTCACTTTAAAACATGGAGGCAAGAACACATGGTTTTACTGTAATTGCCACTTCTTGCCAATTGATTATGAGTTTAGCAGAAATACTAGTGATTTATGAAGAACAAAACTGATTATGAGGAGTCATCGCATGTCTTATCCCCTGAAGAGATTTGGAACAGAGTTAGGAATCTACCTAAGGTTACAAAGTATACATTGTCTTCTAAGATACATGAGTATGGTGTAACACACAACTGGACAAAACAGAGCATATTTGGGGAGTACCTTATTGGAAGCACAATTTTGTTCGGCATAATCTTGATGTCATACATATTGAGAAGAACTTTTTTGATCACTTGTTTAATATGTGATGGATGCAAGCAACAGGACAAAAGATACATTTATGGCCAGTATGGATTTAAAAGAATATTGTAGGCAAACTGAGTTGTACTTGATTTACTTGAACAACAAGATTTAGAAGTCTAATGTCAGTTACACATTCACTTTCGATGATAGAAGAGAGATTTGTGAATGGATTAATAATTTGAAGATGTCTGAAGGATATCCGTCAAACTTATCTATGTGTGTTGATATGAAAGAAGGAAAGTTGACGTCTATAAAAAGCCATGATTGTCACATTTTCATGGAATCTTTGATGCATATTGCATTCAATACCTTGCTTGATAGAATATGGAAGCACATCACAAAGATATGTTTATTTTTTAAGGATTTGTATTCTAGCACATTGGCGGCGGAGAACATAACTTACATGGACAGTAATATTCACTTAACTTTAAACAAGTTGGAAATAAATTTCTCGTATGGGTTTTTTCGATGCCATGGAACATCTTCCAATTCACCTTACGCAAGAGCACAACTAGAAGGGTCAATTCAATGTAGATGGATGTATCCCTCCGAGAGGTAATTATCTTTAATCAATTATCCTTACGTGTTTTAGTTAAATATTATTTTATCTTAAAATCATGCAATACAGGATGATTTTCAAATGTTAGCGGAGCGCGAAAATAGATCAAGTATTGAGGGATCGATATGTGAGCATATCTGGCTAGAGAAACTTCTTATTTCTAATCATATTTTTTTTTACATGATATGCCATGATTAAGAAATAGATCTGATCGGCATGATGATGGTGTCAATACTGATCCATTGGCAATACCCTTTTCCATATTCAATCAACTTGGAAAAGGCGAGTCAAAACGTAGTCCAACACGATTTTTGACTGAGATAGAGCTAAAGTCAGCTACAACATATGTTCTACTAAATTGTCCTGAGGTCCAATCTTATTATACATAAGTGTACATTTATATTTCCAACTTACATTCAAGATCAATTATCTATCATTTTAACTAATGAAAGTTTCAAATATGTCGGACATTTGGTTTATGGGTACATATGGACATGAACATGTTATCCTAGTTTTTCAGAATGGTTTAAACACTTTGTAAGTATTAGCGAAATTTTTTTCAATGAAGATTATTATCAGTTGTACGTACTTTTTAAATTCTAATTAATTGTTAAAAATAGTGGCGTGTGTGCGAAATTTGAGGTGATGTTGATTATTATGTTGTGCTTCAAGAGATATTAGAACTCGAGTATAGTGGTGGTTAGCCGAAGAAAAAGCTAGTACTCTTTTATTTTAAAAGGTATGATCCAACGCCTACTAGAGGTATAAGGTACATCCTCTGTATAAAATAGTTGAAATAAAGCACACTGGGAGGTATAGACTCTATGACCCAGTTTAGGGGCGGCCCGTCCATAAGGCAGGTAAAGAAATTGCTTTAGGCCCCACATTTGTGGAGGCCCCAATTTTTTTTACACCTAATAGGCTACATATAATTTTTTTTTTAAAAGTTATGTAAAGTGAAAAGGTTTGATTTCTTTATTTAACAAATAAAGAGATGAAGGATTTGTAACTGCTTTGATTTCTGCCAAAGAAATTGCATTTGAAATTAGTATCAAACCCGAATTTCATAAGAAACGTGTATATATAGGAAGAAGCAATTTGAGGATAATGTTAATAGTGTAATCTAAAAATCTCTCGAAGAGTCCTTTAGATTTGATTACTTTTTATACATAATCCTTCTTGTCCATAATAAATGACTTTTTAACCTTTGTTGTGGCCCTGAAGAAAATACTGACTCCTAGAACAAAAATGTATTTTGGTTGAACTATCATTAAGCAAAATTTATATGTTGTTAACTTGACACATTGAGATATGAAAATAAGGACAAATTTGGAAAAATAAAGTTAATTCCTTCTCGATTATATAAAAGGACACTTATTTTGGACCAAAATAAAGCAAAAAAAGAAAGTCACTTATTATGGATCGAAGAGAGTAGTTGACAAGGTTATTTTTTCACTTTAAAATAGATTTGAACAATTAGAGGCATATGAAAATATTTCTTGTTTTCCATTTAGCGGCAAAAACTGAGATCACAAGTTGATGGAAATTTGAAAAAATATTACATGCATCTTGAATGCTCCTTAAATCATAATAATCAACCCGATAATGATAGTTTAGATTTACTTTCTGAATTAAAAATATTGAGAAAAATAGTACAATTAGAAGATAACAATTTAATTGATATACTCAATCATATAAAAAGGTTAGATTATTTTCCAAATGTTTTTATTGCTTATAGAATAATATTAATAACTCCTATTAGTGTTGCTTCAGCGGAAAAAAATATTTTAAAAATAAAATTGATAAAACCTTACCTAAGAACAACAATGTCTCAAAGATATTAAATAAATTAGCTATATTGTCAACTGAGAAAGACTTATTAGGAGAAAATAATTATAAAATATTAATAATAACTTTGCATCTAAAAAAAGTTAGAAAAATAGACTTCAAATAAAAATAAAATATATTAATAAAAATATTAAGGCCCCTCGTAAAAGTTGGCTTTAGGCCACGAAATTGGTCAGGCCGCCCCTGACCCAGTTATCATAGCACAAAATGTGAAACATGTGTATTATGCATCTTATCCTTTATGCAGAAGAAGGTTGCATGACATGTAGTGATAAAAACAAAGCTCGTGGGAAGAGTTGGGGTCGAGGATGCATTAGGTGTAGCGTACCATAATGATGATTAACTAGCAGGTGAATTGCAGGATAGTGAAGGCCTTTATGAAGAATTCGAGCCTTCAATCCTTAGATAAAATCAAAGTGAGTATGGGGAAGGAACATCCATGACAAATGAGGACGGAGATTCAAGTGATGAATATGAAGCAAGCAAGGATGAAGAATTATATGAAATGATAAAAGCGATGATGAAAATTAATATGATCAATATGAAGAATGTGATGATGTCACGACCCAATTCTCCCTCTGTAAGACGTCGTCGGCGCCTAGTCTCTATGACTAGATAAGCCTAACAATTTGCGGAATAACAAAAATGGAAGCAAAAATTAACAACTAAACTGCAGCAGATAATTAGATACTGATATGATGTCGCTCGGCATGTACAATAACCAACACTCGTGTACAAACAATATTCTCAAAACCCGGTAGTCACGAGTCACAAGCTTCTAGGTGATAATTAAGTGTCTTTAACATGACAGTTTAAGGATAATACAGAAAGAAAATAACATAGGAGGGACTGGAGGGGGACTCTGAGGTCTGCGGACGTTGCAGATGTACCTTAAAGTCTCTGTAGCACCAACAAGTATTCTCATCTAGTAGTAGAGCTGGTAAGAGGTACCTGGATCTGCACACAAAATATGTATAGACGAGTAGGATGAATACACTATAACGGTACCCAATAAGTGTCAAGCCTAGCCACGGTAGAGTAGTGACGATGTCAGGTCCGAGCCCTACTGGGATATAATAATAAGACAGATGATATAGTAACATGAAGAAAGACTGAGAATTTAACAAAAAGAATTCACAACGCAGCACAATGAGATAAACAACAGGGGCGCTCTCGTGATACCGTCTCGTAGTCCAAAAAGTAAATACTCAACAAGGGATCTCCCGAGGTACCGTCTCGTAGTCACAAAAGTAAATATGCAAGAAGATATCCCAAGGTACCGCCTCGTAGTCTCAAAAGAAAATGTGCAGTGGGATCTCCCGAGGTGCCGCCTCATAGTCCCAAAAGTAAATATGCAGGGGATATCCCGAGGTACCACCTCGTAGTCCTAAAAGTAAATATGCAGGGGGATCTTCCGAGGTACTGCCTCGTAGTCCCAAAATTAAACATACATCTCGAATTAATGGAAAAACAACAATTAACAGCAATAATTCTACAGCTAAGGTTGATACAAATCAAGTAAAGACAGGAATTTAACTAAACATGATGCACGCATTTTAAATAAGCATTTAAGATACGTAGACATGAGATATTACACTAAACATGATAACTACACATGCTGGTATAACTCAATTAAGATGTAACAGGCAACTACTCAGTGAAAAACCGGATTTTACAATAATTAGCCTTTGTAGGCACTCGTCACCTCGCGTACACGATGCTCATGTATCACAGAAGTATCATATCAGTACCAAATCCTAAGGGGATTTCCCCACACAAGGTTAGGCAAGTCACTTACCTCGAGCCAAGCTCAATCAATCAACAAAAATGCCTTATCCTCGCCTATCCGACTCCAAATGACCCAAATCTAGCAAAAAACAATTGCATATCATAAATACAAATATATTAGACTAATCTAATTAATTAAATCAAGTCTTTAACAAGAATTTCGAAAATTGGCCCAAAAGGCCGACTCAGGTTCACGTCTCGGAATCGGGCAAAAGTCACAAAATATGAATACCCGTTCATCCACGAGTTCACTTGTACCAGAATTACTCAAATCCGATGTCACAATCCCAATCAAAACTCAAAAGTTTGGTTGAAGAACTCTCCAACTTTTTCCCCATTTTTCTCAACTCAAATCCTTAATTAAATGGTCAAATTAAAGTTAGATTAGTAGAATATAACAAAAAACGAGTTAAGAATCATTACCCAATAGTTGCCTCTAAAATTTCCTCAAACTTTCGTCCAAATCGGAGCTCTCTATCTTAAGTTTTGATAAAAATGGCTTAACCCTCGTTATTGAAATGTTATAGTCTGCCCAGGTTCTCACACTACGCGATCGCAGAAATTCCCACGCGATCGCGTAGAACAAAATTCCAACAGCTTAAAAAACACGATATGTGACGTGTCACCTCACCCGCGATCGCGTAGAACAAAATTCCAACAGCTTAAAAAAATACGTTATGCGACGCGTAACCTCACCCGCGATCGCGTACCAGTGACTGTATTAACCTACGCGATAATGTCCATCCTCACGCGACCGCAAAGAACAAAACTTCAAATCCACTGTTGTTTCAGTTCCTCTTCGCAAATGTGGCCTAGCCCATGCACTCACGTTGCACAACCTGACCAACTTTCACGATCGCATACCCTAACTCGTGAACGCATTGGGTAAAGTGCCACTGCCCCAGACAAGTTTGAGTGATCTCGTTCCCTCTTGCGCGTTCGCATAAGAGGAAACTAGCATTTGAAAGCACCAGAATTTTTGCTATTCCAACAAGTCCAAAACTAGTGTGTAACCACCCGGAATCAACCCGAGGCCCCCCGGGCCTCAACCAAACATACCAGCAAGTCCTAAAATACCACACGAACTTAGTCGATTCCTCAAATCTCATCAAACAACAACAAAAATATGAATCGCACTCTAATTCAAACTTAATGAACTTTGAAACTTCAAACTTCTACAACTGATGCCGAAACCTATCAAATCATGTCCGTTTGACCTCAAATTTTACACACAAGTGATACTTGACATTGCGGACCTAATCCAACTTCTGGAATCAGAATTCGACAGCGATATCAAAAATTCCACTTCTGATCGAACTTCCCAAAAATTTAAATTTTTCCATTTCAAGCCTAATTCAGCTACAGACCTCTAATTCAATATCCATACACACTCCTAAGTCCAAAATCACCCGAGTGAGCTAACGAAATTGACAAAACTCTATTCTAGAGTCGTCTTCACACAGTTCCAACTACGATCAAAATCCTAGAACTTAAGCTTCCATTTTAGGGACTAAGTGTCCCAAATCACTCCGAAACCAAAAACAAAATATCTCGACAAGTCTCATAAGAAGAAAAAGATACAGGAAAGCAGTAAATAGGGAATCAGGTCTAATACTCTCAAAACGAACGGCCGGGTTACATCCTCCCCCTCTTAAAATAATCGTTCGTCCTCGAACGAGCATAGAGACATACCTGAAGTGGTGAAACGAAGAGGATAACGTCTGCGCATATTATGCTCGGTCTCCGAAGTCACTTCCTCGACCGGATGAACCCTCCACTAAACCTTCAGTGAAGCAATGTTCTTGGACCTCAGCTTTAGAACCTGCTTGTCCAAAATAGCCACGGGCTCCTCAACATAATATAAGTCCTTGTCCAACTGGACTGAACATAAATCCAACACATGAGACGTATCTCAATGATACTTCCGGAGCATAGAAACATGGAATACTGGATGAACTCCTGCTAGACTGGGAGGCAAGGCAAGCTCATAAGCAACCTCCTCAACACATTGCAACACCTCGAATGACCCAATAAACCTTGGGCTCATCTTGCCCTTCTTTTAGAACCTCACAACACCCTTCATGGATGATATCCGAAGCACGACCCGCTCTCCAACCATGAATGCAATATCGCAAACCTTCCGATCCGCATAACTCTTCTTTCTGGACTGGGCTGTGCGAAGTTGATCCTGAATCACCTTAATCTTCTCCAAAGCATCCTGAACCAAGTATGTACCCAATAACCTAGCATCGCCCGGCTCGAACCAACCCACTGGAGAACGACACCGTCTACCATACAGAGCCTCATACAGTGCCATAAGAATGCTCGACTGATAACTGTTGTTGTAGGAAAACTCCGCAAGTGGCAAGAATGATCCCAAAAACCTCCAAGCTCCATCACACATGCACGGAGCATATCCTCTAGTATCTGAATAGTGCTCTCAAACTGTCCATTCGTCTGAGGGTGAAATATTGTGCTCAACTCAACCCGAGTACCTAACCCATATTGTACGGCCCTCTAGAACTGTGATGTAAATTACGTACCTCGGTCAGAGATGATAGATACCAGCACATCATGAAGTCTGACAATATCGCAGATATAAATTCGAGCCAGTTGCTCAGAAGAATAAGTAGTCATTACAGGAATGAAATGAGCTGACTTGGTCAGTCTATCCATAATCACCCAAACTGCATCAAACTTCCTTTGAGTCCGTGGAAGCCCAACAACGAAATCCATAGTGATCCGCTCCGATTTCCACTCCAAATTCTCTAACTTCTGAAGCAATCCACCTCGCCGCTGATGCTCATACTTTACCTGGTGGCAATTTAGACACCGAGCTACATATTCCACTATGTCCTTCTTCATTCTCCTCCACCATTAATGCTGCCTCAAGTCATGATACATCTTCGCGGCACCGGAATGAATGAAGTACCAGGAACTGTGAGCCTCCTAGAGAATTAACTCAGGAAAACCATCTACATTGGGCACGCATAACCTACCCTGCATCCTCAATGCACCATCATCTCCAATAGTAACCTCCTTAGCATCACCGTGCTAAATTGTGTCCATAAGTACAAGAAGATAGGGGTCATCATAATGACGCTCCCTGATACGATCATAAAGAGAAGACTTAGAGGCCACAGAAGCCAAGACTCTACTCGCCTAAAAAATATCCAATCTAACAAATTGGTTGGCTAAGGACTGAACATCCCATGCCAATGGCCTCTTTGCCGCTGGTAGATATGCTAAGCTCCCCCAAACTCTCTGCGTGGAAAGTCAAGGAATCGATCACCAAATTGGCCTTCCCGGGATGGTACAAAATGGTGATATATCATAATCATTAAGAAGCTCCAACCACATCCGTTGACATAAGTTATGATCCTTCTGTTTGAATAGATGATGTAAACTCCGGTGATCGGTGTAAATATCACATGGGACACCGTACAAATAGTGCCGCCAAATCATCAAGGCATGAACAATAGTTGCTAGGTCAAGGTCGTGGACATGTTAATTCTTTTCATGCACCTTCAGTTGTTTGGACGCGTATTCAATCACCCTACCGTCCTTCATCAGCACCGCGCCGAGACCAATCTGCAACGCATTACAATATATAGTATAAGACCCCGAACTTGTAGGCAATATCAATACATGGTTGTAGTCAAAGATGTCTTGAGCTTCTGAAAGCTCTCCTGACACTCCTTTGTTCACCTAAACGGAGCACCCTTCTGGGTCAGCCTGGTCATAGGTGCTGCAATAGATGAGAAACCTCTGAATGTCCATAGATGAGAATGGCCTGGGCCAACTATGCACTGCTTCCACCATCTTCAGATTGATCCCATCGCTAGATACCACATGACCCAAGAATGCTATTGAGTTTAGCCAAAACTCACACTTTTGAAAATTTTGCATATAACTTCTTTTCTCTCAAGGTCTGAAGCACAGTCCTCAAGTGTTGCTCATGACCCTCCCGAGTCCGGGAGTACACCAGAATGTAGTCAATAAACACAATGATGAATGAGTCAAGATAGGGCCAAAATACACTGTGCATCAAATGCACTGGGAGTATTGTAACGACCCGGTCTGTCGTTACGTAAAACCTGCATTATAATTGATGTTATTGACTTATCATAGACCGATTATTCTATTATTGATGTTTCAGAGTTGATAAGCTTGAAATCGGAATGGTTAAATGAGAATTCAGTCACTTAGTCTTTAAAAATAGCCTTAAAATGGGAAAGTCAACTGAGAGTTGACTTATTGGTAAACGACCTCAAAATATAGATTTTATGGCTCGGATAGCTTCATTAGGTGATTTGGGACCTAGGAGTGTATTCAAAATAATTCTTTGATGTCCGGTGTAGAATTAGGCTTGAATTGGCGAAAGTTAGTTTTTGGTAATTTCCGGTTGGTAGTGGAAAATTGGCTATCGGGGTCGGAATAGAATTCTGACAGTTAGAACAGGTTCGTAATATTATTTTGTATGTGTCTGCAAAATTTCAGGTCAATCGGAGTTGTTTTGAATAGTTTCGGCATCTTTGGTGGATTTTAAAAATTTCAAAATTCTTAGGCTTGAATCCGATGTAAATTTGGTGTTTTGATGTTAGTTTTGGTGTTTTGAGAGTGAAACTAAGTTTGAATAATCATATATGATGTGTTGGTATAGTTGGTTGGGGTCCCAAGGAGCTCAGGTGAGTTTTGGATAGGTTTGGGTTGCGTTGTGCTCGTTTTTCTTATGCTTCGGCGTCGTTTCTTCAAACATAAATGATATCATATTAAACAAATGAGCTCCGATTACTGTTTTGAAAGAACCATTAGATCCGTATCGTAATTATGGACTCATAGCAAAAAGAATCATCGAATTTGGACATCGTATGAGGATTTTATGGCCATTTTACCAAGGTTGCCCAGATCTTTTAGGTTAATGACGAAATTGCCCCTGACAGCGTATTAAAAACCTGCACTATTTGCAAATCTTAAAACCTACATATCTCCTTCATTATAAGGTCAAATTGAGTGATTCAAAAGCCTAAATTGATTAGAAATTCACAAGGAATCCGTTGGGAGCAGTAAAATGCGTGAACAGTATATATATAACAAGCAGTTCGAGGTTTCTTCTAATTTTTGACCGGGGAGAAGCTTGTTGGGCGATTTTTGAAGGAGAAAATCAGTGGGTATCACAGAGGTAAGCAATTTGATTATTAAAACTCATTTATGGGTAATTATAGATCATAAAACCAGCCTTTAATTCATAAAAAACAGTAGAAAAATAGGATTTTGGGGCATGAGATTATGAGATCTTCAAGGGTCGATTTGAGGGGTCAGACGGACTCCGATTTCGGTGTTTTTTTGTATGTACGGACTCGTGGGAAGATGAAGAAAACTTTTATGCAAAACTTTTTGAGTTTCGAGACGCGGTCCCGAGGGTCGGATTTTGACCGGTTTCGGATTTTTGAGTTAAATTCGATATTTTTCAATTGGAATTTATTCCTTAAGCATATGTTGATGATAAAAATCTGAACTTGGTAGATTTGGAGCCTTCGGAGGTTTATTCGAGAGGAAAGCGTGTTGCGTAATAATTCCGGGCTAGTTTTGAGGTAACTAATGTCTTAAAATCCTGTCCTGAGGGTATGAAACCCCGAACTATGCACCCTTTTACGGGTTTTGAAATGAAAAGGTGGAAACTTTGGAAACATCTTTCCTATTTAGGCGACTATTGAGTTGCGAAACCAAATTTTTAAGCTTATGCTTAATTAGTATTTATATATTATGATATGTTTTGGGTTGTAAGCCGTGTTTGGGGCCTAGTGCCGATCTGTTTACCCCTTGGGGGACTGTTTTACTGTGTTTCCTCACTTGATATGTTGTGAATTACACTCAGTCGTTTCCTGATAAATGGTTTTGACACTCAGAGTATTTTGATACTATTTATTGAAAAAAATGAAACACTGTTTTGGGTCGAGAACTCGATTTGTTTATGGCCTAAGGGCTAATTGAAAGTGTGTGACTCAGTGATGTGAGGAGGCTTCCAGGCCTTATGAGTGATGTGAGGAGGCTTCCAGGCCTTATGAGTGATGTGAGGAGGCTTCCAGGCCTTATGAGTGATGTGAGAAGGCCTCCAGTCCTTATGAGTGATGTGAGGAGGCTTCCAGGCCTTATGAGAGAGGTGAGGAGGCTTCCAGGCCTTATGAGTGATGTGAGGAGGCTTCCAGGCCTTATGAGTGATGTGAGGAGGCTTCCAGGCCTCATGAGAGAGATGAGAAGGCTTCCAGGCCTTATGTTATTATTGCGCTTGGGCTGTAGGAGCCCCTCCGGAGTCTGTAACACACCCCCAGTGAGCGCCGGTACCGATTGAGTGATGATGATTGCCCGCGGGGCTGATACTGAGTGATGATTGATACTGAGTGATTGAGGGAATGCCTGAGGGCATTTGTTATGAGAAATGATTTTGGCCCGAGGGGCATTTTTATGATGATTTTACTATGTTTTCAAGCTATGATTTACTTCATTTTCAAACTGGTTTTACTGAGGATTTCACTGAGATATACTGATATTGTACTTGTTTTTCAAAGGAGTTTGGAACTGGTTTTTGAACCTATGAAATTGCTGAATACTACTTGGTGACTTGATGTTTTACTGGCTTTTGTGAAATAGTGTATTTGTTTGTGTGCTTTATATTTCTCAGAGTGTGATTTCGTATCATTACTACTGAGTTGGCGTACTCATAAAGACTCCATGTGCCTCTGTGCACAGATCCAAGTACGAGCTCGCATCAGTAGCTGACGTCGGTTCGTTAGAAGCAGTCACGGGATTTCGAGGTAGCTGTCCAGCGTCCACAACTTCTCCATTTCCCTTCCTTATTTAGCTTTAGTATTTGATTCGGAGACATATATTATAGTTTTAGTAGAGTTAGATTTATTTATTCTTAGATGCTCATGACTATTGACTCCAGTTCTTGGGAGGTTGTTTAGGCTAATATGGGAATGCTAAGATATTAATTTCATTATTTATGCTATGGTTGCATGTTTATTATTAAATTGTGAACTGTTATAACTGAATAAACGCGTAGTAAGGTGATGGTTGGCTAGCTTAGTTTCATGATAGGCGCCATCACGGCCTGTTAGGATTTGGGGTCGTGACAAGTATACTCTAAGGTACCTCTCCACTCCAATCGCGGTAATCTTGGCATAGCCAACGTCACTGTCTTGGCGTGACAATCAAGGATAGCATAATGGGATGAGAACCAGTCCATGCCCAAAATAATATCAAAATCTACCATACTGAGCAATAATAAATTGGCTCAAGTCTCAAAACCACTAAGAACCACCAAACACGACCGATACACATGGTCAACAACAATAGAATCTCCCACAGGTGTAGACACATAAATAGGAGAACTCAAAGAATCATGGGCTATGCCCAAATACGGAGCAAAATAAGAGGACGCATAAGGATAAGTGCACTAGATACTGGCGGTGCATAATAAGGATCCTGGGGCCTAGAAGGGGTTGAAATACCATTGGCGGATAGAAGTGTTGAATGAACTAGGCCACTCACATAGCCCCTACCATGACAAGCTGCCGCTGGGGCACGAGTACCACTATAAGTGCAAGACTCTCGATACCTCTTGGCCTCCCTCTCCTCTCTCTCCTGAGAAAGTATACCATCCAATCTCCTAGCAATATCCACAAGTTGTCGGTATGCAATATCCATCTCCAACTCTTGGGCCATGCTAAGCTTAATACTAGGGTTGAGCCCCTCAATAAACAGACGGACCCTCTCTCGAACTGTAGCAACCAAGCCTAGTGCATATCTAGCCAAATAACTGAAGCGAACTACATATTCTGACACAGTCATAGAACCCTAGCACATTTGCTCAAACTCTGCGCGTCATGCGTCTTCGAGACTATTGGCAAATGTTCCCTCAAGAATATATCCGAGAACTGAGTCCCTGTAAGTGAAGCTGCCTCAGCCGGACTACCCAACTCATAAGCACGCCACCACTAATAGGTTGCTCCTCTAAGCTGGAATGTAGTAAAAGAAACCCCACTCGATGCTGCTACACCCATAGTACGGTGGATACGGTGACACTCCTTAAGAAAACCATGGGCATCCTTTGACGCCAAACCACTAAAAGTAGGAGGGTGGTACTTTTTGTACCTCTCAATCATGAGCTGCTTCGCCTTAGAATATGATGACCTAACCTCGGGCTTAACTGGAGCTACCAGTTGCATCAGTATAATATCTGGAATCTGGTCGACCTAAACCCGTAGCTCTGGAGTACGGGCGGCGAGAGTCTGTGACCTTTCCCTATCCTGAGATGTGGCAGGAGCAAGTAGAATCAATCCAGTATGCGATAAGTTGATAAACATGCTCAAACACTGGGTTAGAGTCTCCCGGAGGGCTGGTGCAGCAACAGGTGGTAGGTCATCAGATCTACATGTATGTGTCCTCACCATCTATGAGAGAATAGAAGATATAAGTTTAGAATTTTGAAGTCAACAGTTTCGCACGACCAGGAATCAAAGAAGTGTAATTTTCCTAACAGTTCCATAGCCTCCCGAATATAAGTATAGACGTCTATGTACCGATCCACGAGACTCTAATAAACCTACTTGTAACTCACGACACCTATGAACCTAGAGCTCTGATACCAAATTGTCAAAACCCAATTCTCCCTCTATATGACGTCGTGACGGCGCCTAGTCTGTATGAAACTAGGTAAGCCTAACAATTTGCGAAATAACAAAAATGGGAGCAAAATTTAATTACTAAACTGCAATAGATAATTAGATACTGATACGATGTCTCTCGTCATGTACAATAACCAACACTCATGTATAAACAATATTCCCAAAACCCGATAGTCACGAGTCACAGGCTTCTAGGTGATAACTAAGTTTCTTTTACATTAAAGTTTAAGGATAGTACGGAAAGAAAATAACATAGGAGGGAGTGGAGGGGGACTCTGAGGTCTGCGCACGCTGCAGATGTACCTTGAGTCTCCGTAGCACCAGCAAGTACTCTCACCTAGTAGCGGAGCTGGTAAGAGGTACCTGGATCTGCACACAAAGCATGTATAGACGAGTAGCATGAATACACTACAACGGTACCCAGTACGTGTCAAGCCTAACCTCGATAGAGTAGTGACAATGTTAGGTCTGAGCCCTACTAGAATATAATAATAAGACAGATGTATAATAAATGAAGAAAGACTAAGAATTTAACAAAAAATAATTCACAATGCAGCACAATGAGATAAACAACAGGGGCACTCTCGAAATACCGTCTCGTAGTCCCAAAAGTAAATGCTCAACAGGGAATATTCCGATCTACCGTCTCGTAGTCCCAAAATATGCAAGGAGATCTCCCAAGGTACTTCCCCCTAGTCTGAAAAGAAAATGTGCAGGGGAAATAGCCAACATGGTCGGGCAGGTACTGGAAAGCCACAAAATCAATTTTCATGAAGACGAGCTACCACCAGAAAGACTAAGTCACAATAGGGCACTATATATAACGGTGCAATTTGAGGATAAGTTCATTGCTCGGGTCCTGATAGACGGTGGTTCAAGTCTCAATATATGCCAACTGACTACTCTAAAGAAGTTTGGTAAAGGCCTGCACGAGATACAAGCAGGAAGCATGAATGTGAAAGAGTTTGATGGATCTCAAAGGGCCATAATCGGAGAAATCCACCTTAGCCTACAGATGGGACCAACCGTGTTTGATGTTGAGTTTCAAGTACATGATATATCTGTTAACTACAATCTATTATTGGGATGACCCTGGATACATGCCTCTAGGGTCGTGGCTTCTACTCTCCATCAGGCTGTGAAGTTTGAATGGAACCATCAAGAGGTGATCATCTATGGAGACGGGAGTAATCCTATCTATACCATTTAGAATGCTCCAGTCATCGAGAACAGAAAAAAGATGGGTGGAGAAGTATACCATCGCATTGAGCGTGTCAACACAATTGAAAAGGACAAATGGTGGAGCAACAAAATAGAAAGCATACTGCTATGGATAGGGTATGAACCTGTTAAGGGTCTCGGCAAGTATCTCCAAGGGATCACCAAACTGGTACATCCAAAGCGTTATAGTACAACTTTCGGGATTGGCTACGAATATACTTGGCAAGAGTACCAGGATTGGTCTCCACCATGGCGCGGTCCTTATTAGCCTCCGGAACAACCGGTACCACATTTCCACCAGACATTTCATCAAGTTGGCGTGGTGTGGGGGTCTGAGGAAGATGAAGCCTTAGCTGGCATAAGGAAGCTGTTTTTAGATGATGAAGACATGGATTCCAGTGCGATAGTTGAGGAGTAGGAGGAGGAGGAGGAAGACCTTACTATTCAGATCGTGGAGAAAGGAGTTATTCTCAAGAAATGGATAGTTGCACCATCTCAGGCCCGTCGAGTTCCTGGATAGCCTAGCAGTTAGCATCAATTATTTTTAAAGCAATTGTTAGCATTGAATACATTTTCAGTATTTTGTTTTGAACGTATTTGGTTTTGAAATAATTGCTCGATGCATCGAGCCGTACTGTTGACATTTTCAAGATTTTATTAATTCAATGCTATTTTTTGGTATTTATTATTATTCTTTACATTTTCTCTCTACATCATTATTATTACATATCCCGATGAACCTACGACTGTGACATGTAATAAGACAATGCAACATAAGGATAGTGCTTCAGATTATCTGGAAGACGATATAATACCTGAGGAAATTGTTAGAGAAGTGGAAAATTTATAAAATAATCCTAAGTCTAATCTAGACAAGACTGAGACAGTTAACTTAGGGGACTCCGAAACGGTCAAGAAACACGTATATGCATTCACCTATCACAATCATAGAAGGAAGAGTATGTCTGATTCCTAAAGGAGTATGGGGATATCTTTGCATGGTGCTAGGATGATATAACTGGTTTGAGCACATCCATAGTGGCTCACAAGCTACCTACAAACCCCGTGTGTCCACCGGTAAAACAGAAGCTCAGAAAATTCAAGCCAGATATGAGTGTGAAGATAAAAGAGGAGGTCACTAAACTAATAAAAGCCAAGGTTCTCAGAGTGGTTGAATATCCGACTTGGTAGGCCAACATTGTTCCGGTTCTGAAGAAAGATGGAAAAGTCAGAATGTGTGTTAATTACCGAGATTTAAACAAGGCAGGTCCCAAAGATGATTTCCCATTTCCTAATATACACATATTGATCGACAATTGTGCCAAGCATGAACTCCAGTCCTTTGTGCAGTGCTTCGCGAGGTATCATCAAATCAGTATGGATAAAGAGGATGCCACAAAGACAACCTTTATCACGCCATGAAGGATGTACTACTATAAAATGATGTCGTTCGGTTTGAAGAATGCTGGAGCTACTTACATGAGAGTCATGACAACTATTTTCCACGACATGATACACAAGGAAATAGAAGTGTACGTAGATACGTCATCATCAAATCCAGAAGAAGCACAGATCATATAGCAGACTTGAGGAAATTCTGTGATCGGCTTTGAAGGTAAAATCTAAAACTGAATCCTGCAAAGTGTTCCTTCGGAGTCCTTGCCAAAAAATTGCTACGATTCATCATCAGTCGTCGAGGGATTGAATTGGACCCATCAAAGGTCAAAGTTATCAAGGACTTGCCACCTTCGAGGAATAAGAAGGATTTGATGAGTTTCTTAGGGCATCTCAACTACATCAGCCGTTTCGTAGCGCTATCAACAGTGATATGTGAGCCGATATTCAAGATGTTGAAAAAAGACTTTGCAACAAGTTGGACTGAAGAATGCCAGAAAGCCTTCAACAAAATCAAGGAGTATTTATCTAAACCACCCATTCTAGTCCCGCCGGAACCAGGAATACCTCTGCTACTTTACTTGTCCATGTTGGACGGGAATTTTGGTTGTGTTCTGGGACAACACGATGAGATTGGAAGAAAGGAGCAAGAAAAATATTATTTGAGTAAGAAATTCACACCTTACGAAGCCCGGTACTCTTAGTTGGAGCGCACCTGCTGCGCTTTGACATGGATAGATCAAAAGCTGATGAATTATTTCTATGCATACACCACATATCTCATATCAAGGATGGATCCACTGAAATACATCTTACAGAAACCCATGCCTATGGGAAAGTTAGCAAAATGGCAGATATTGCTGAGCGAGTTTGACATCATCTATGTAACTTAGAAGGCAGTCAAAGGGCAAGCATTGGAAGATCATCTGGCAGAAAATCTTGTAGACGGAGAATACAAACCACTGAAAACGTATTTTCTCTGTGAAGAGGTATCATTCGTAGGAGAAGATATCACTGAAGCATATAATGGTTGGATAATGTTCTTCGATGGAGCTGAAAACTTTAAAGGAGTGGGTATCGGAGTTGTCTTAGTATCGACTGGCCAACACTATCCGGTATATGCAAAACTCAGGTTTCCATGTACCAACAATAAGGCAGAATATGAGGCTTTCATCTTGGGACTCATGTTGGCCATTGACATGAATGTTCATGAGTTGCTAGTAATTGGAGATTCTGATCTTTTGGTGCATCAGGTTTTAGGAGAATGGGCTACCAAGAACACCAAGATATTACCATATTTGTACTGTGTGCAAGAGCTGATCAAGAGGTTCACGAAGATAAAGTTCAAACATGTTCCGAGGATTCAGAATGAGTTCGTAGATGCTTTGGCCACTTTATCTTCTATGATACAACACCCAAACAAAACTTCATCGATCATATCCCAATAGAAATTCATAAACAACTGGCTTATTGTGCTCATGTTGAAGAAGAAAGTGACGGAAATTCGTGGTTCCGTGACATCAAAGAATACTTGACAAAGGGAGAGTATCCGGAACATGCAACTCATACTCAGAAGCGCACACTCCGAAGGTTAACCATTTATTTCAAAGCGGAGGAATTTTGTACATAAGTACTCCAGACCTGGGATTACTACGATGGGTCGATGCCAACGAAGCATCTAGATTGCCCGAGGAAATACATGCCGGAACCTGTGGACCACACATGAATGGCTTCGTCATAGACAAGGAAATACTAAGGGCAGGATATTTCTGGATGACTATGGAAACAAACTGCATCAAGTATGTCCAGAAGTGTCACCAAAGCCAGTACATACTGATATGATACGAGTGCCACCAAATTAACTCAATCTAACAAGCGCACCCTGGCCTTTACCAGCTTGGGGCATGGATGTCATCGGTCCAATCGAACCCGCTGCTTCAATTGGGCATATGTTCATTCTAGTGGCCAAAGACTATTTCACAAAGCGGGTTGAGGCCGCATCTTACAAAGTTGTAACTAAGAAGGTCATCGCAGATTTTGTTCGGGATCGCATTGTTTGTCAGTTCAGAGTACCAGAGTCAATCATTACCGACAACGCCACCAATCTCAATAGTGATCTAATGAAGGCCATGTGTGAAACTTTCAAGATCAAGCATAAGAATTCAACAGCATACAGATCGTAAATGAACGGAGTTGTGGAAGCCGCCAACAAGAACATCAAGAAGATACTAAGGAAAATGGCAGATAACTACAAATAATGGCATGAGAAGATGACGTTTTCTCTGCTCGGGTATCATACCACAGTTTGCACATCAACTGGGGCAACTCCCTACATATTGGTCTACGGTACAAAAGCGGTTATTTCTGTCGAAGTAGAAATCTCTTCTCTAAGAATCATACAAGAAGTTGAGCTCAGTGACGCAGAATGGGTATAGAGCCGCTATGAACAACTGCCTCTCATTGATGGAAAGAGATTGAATGCGGTATGTCATGGTTAACCCTACCAGAAAAGAATGGCGAGAGATTCAACAAAAAGGCCAGACCAAGGCAATTCGCATCGGGGCATTTAGTGCTAAATTGAATCTTCCCATATCCGGATGAAGCCAAAGGGAAGTTTTCACCCAAGTGTAAAGGTCCTTACATGGTTCATCGAGTACTAACAGGATGAGCACTGATACTTGCAGAAATGGACAAAGAGATTTGGTCGAAACCTACCAACTCAGACACGGTCAAGAGATATGATGTTTAGGATTGTTTACATTTCTTCAATTGATGTAACTGAACTAGGCTTGACCTGATTCCCATTTAAGAGGGGATACGTAGGCAGACCTGTGGGTTCGGTCACATATTAATAAGATTTTCATTTTTCCCAAGATCAGAAATGGGGCAAGATCGCAAGTGGAACAGCCAAAAGTATCGTCAGAAGTATACATTTAGATTGGGGAAATTTTTTGAGGAGGACCCTCAAAATTCTATGGCGAGGAGGTCGCAATGTCTCTAGAATGTGTCACAGTCATCGATTCATCTAAATTATTTGATGTCGCATACTACTACATTTCAAATAATTATATTTATCAATTACATTGCATCTTTTTCGAAAACTTCGTTTCTATGACAGCCAGATGTTGCCCAGGGTAACTCAAATAAGATCCCAAGACAGGAGCAAAGGCCGAGCAAGATGACAAAAGCACGAACCGAACTTCCCCAAAAAACTCACGATTTTTCATTGGATGCAGGCACGATAAGACAACATTATCCGTAGATACATCAAGTCACTACCTTCATGACAACAAATTACCTAGCGCGAACACCTCCAGCTAAGAAATACTCTACCTTCTTACTGCCTTCTCATAATTTGCATGAGGTTACACTCAACCTCCATCCTTACATAAGGCTAAGCATTGCCTCTCCCGCACGAGACTAAGCATTGTCTCCCATTTTTTGCATGAGGCTAAGCATTGCCTCCCTAATTGCATAAGGCTAAGAACTACCTTTCCCTGCATGAGACTAAGCATTGTCTCCTCTTCCTGCATAAGGCTAAGCACTGCCTTTTCTTGCAAGAGACTAAGAATTGTCTCCTTTTTTATGCATGATGCTAAGCATTGCCTCCCTAATTGCACAAGGCTAAGAATTGTCTTTCCCTGCATGAGACTAAGCATTGTCTCCTATTCCTGCATGAGGCTAAGCACTGCCTCTCTAATTGCATAAGGCTAAGCACTACCTTTCCCTGCAAGAGACTAAGCATTGTCTCCTCTTCCTGCATGAGGATAAGCATCTCCTCCCTAATTGCATAAGGCTAAGCATTGTCTTTCCTTGCATGAGACTAAGAATTGTCTCATGTTCCTGCATGAGGCTAAGCACTGCCTCCCTAATTGCATAAGGCTAAGCATTGCCTTTCCCTGCATGAGACTAAGAATTTTCTCATGTTTCTGTATGAGGCCAAGCATTGCCTCCCTAATTGCATAAGGCTAACCACTGCATTTCCTTGCACTGTGACTAAGCATTGTCTCCTCTTCTTGCATGAGGTTAAGCACTGCCTCCTTAATTTCCTAAGGCTAAACATTGATTTTTCCTTGCATAAGACTAAAAATTATCTCCACTACGCTACCTAAGACCTAGCACTATCTCTTTGTCACCTAGAGCTAAGCGCCACCATCATCTCACACAGGACTATGCCTTGTCTTGTCTCGTCCTCGCATATGACCAAGCAGCATATCTTTGCATTTCATGGGTTGAAACGTTGCCATTTTTTCCAAAGGCGTCATAGTCCGAAGGCATCATCCTTGTCACGACCCAAAATCTATTAAGGTCGTTATGGCACCGAACACCATTGTCAGGCAAGACAATCCTTAATTAGTGAATTGTATTCTTGTTTTTAACATTTTTTAATTTTTACCTTTCATTACATTGCATAATAAATGAATAAATCTTCGTTAAATAAATACGACATATAAACAATACAGTTTAATAAATTAAATCCCAACACATTCCAAAACCCGGTGTCACAAGTGCATGAGCGAATTGTAAGAATTTTACAAATACTACAAAGCTTGTCCTAAATACAAATTTAGACAAGGGATTTAAAAATAAAAATAATACGATATGAGGGAGACTATGTCATATGCGGAACGACTCCAGATGATGTATCTCGCCTAAGTCTCCCAAGTCGGTCGCATCGCTATGAAGGTACCTGTGCAATAAAAATGCACAACAAGTGTAGCATGAGTATGAAAATAACGTGTACTCAGTAAGTATCATGCCTAACCTTAGAGAGGTAGTGACGAGAGGTCGAATTTGACACTTGCTAGAGGTCGATTTAACATAATCGAGTGAGACACTAAGCATAAATATTCTTAGGCAATTTATTTAAAATCTGGGTTAAAGAATATCAATTCTTCTTACATATAACACTTAAACACGACGTCATTTCAGCTTACAAATTTGGGATTTCCAGGCCAATAAACATGAATAAATCACAGGAAAGTACGCAACAATTATCATGCGCAAGAAATGCCGAGGGTCGAACGGCGCGGACCAACAATAATAAAATGTGCACTGTCGAGGGTCGAACGGCTCGAACCAGAGATGAATCTATTTTCCCCGCTCGCGAATCGATCATGCGACGCGGTCAACGTAATAATAATAAGGCTATCCTGCTCGTGAATCATACATGAGACTCAGGTGCTCATATGTACATGTATTCACATAATTAATCCCGCATTCTTATCAAGAAAACCAGTTTCTCAAGGGAATGATAAAATTCTCTTTGAATGAACATGAAGATAGTATTTAAATCATTTCTGAAAATTCTTTTACCAAGTTTAATAGTGTAAACATTATAACTTTTTCAAGAACACAATTATCTGCGGAAGAATCAATCTTCTTCCTAAGTGATTAAGAAAAGTAAACTCTATCCTTCTTAGAGATTTAATTACTTATTGACAGCATCGCGTGATATTTTATTGACGAGGTCACAAGTACGATAAGTAAAGCATGCTAGTGGGTCCTAGACTACCCGGACATGGCATAATAGTAGCTACGCACGGACTCCCGTCACCTCGTGCGTACGTATCCCCTGTAGATAGTAGCACATATTTAATTAGTTCACCTATGGGGACAATTCCCCCTCACAAAGTTATAAAGGAGACTTACCTCGCTCCGAAATTCCATAACCGGCTTCCAAGCCCTTCCGACGACTCCAATGGATGCACCACGCCCCAAAACTATCCAAATAACGACAAACCAATGAAAATATACTCTAATATTTGTTAAGAATTCAAATTATATAAACTCCCATCTCCGCTCAAGGAATTGACCAAAATTCCCTCAGGCCCACGTGCCCGGATTCCGAAATTTCTCAAAGATAAACTCTACCCATATTGAGTCACACTATGAAGGTGGAGTACGATGGTCCCGCTTTACAAGAACAAGGGTGATATCCAAAATTGCAACAATTATAGGGGTATCAAGTTATTGAGTCACACTATGAAGGTTTGGGAGAGAGTGATGGAGGCCAGGGTGAGGAGGTGCGTGTCCATTTCCGAGAATCAGTTTGGATTCATGCCGGGGTAAGGAGATTAGTGGAGCAGTACAGGGAAAGGAAGAAGGATTTTCATATGGTGTTTGTTGACCTTGAGAAGGCATACGATAAAGTTCCAAGGGAGGTCCTGTGGAGGTGTTTGGAGGTTAGCGACGTTCCGGTAGCGTACATTAGGGTGATTAAGGATATGTATGATGATGCTAAGACTCGGGTGAGGACTGCAGGTGGTGACTCAAACCATTTTCCTGTGGTGATGGGGTTGCACCAGGGATCGTCTCTTAGCCCATTTTTGTTTGCCTTGGCGATGGATGTACTATCGCGTCACATCCAAGGGGAGGTACCTTGGTGCATGCTATTTTCCGGTGATATAGTGTTGATTGACGAGACGCGTGGCGGAGTTAACGCAAGGTTGGAGGTTTGGAGACAGACCTTGGAGTCTAAAGGTTTCAAACAGAGTAGAACCAAGACAGAATACTTGGAGTGCAAATTCAGTGAGACCCATGATTCATACGTAGAGGTTAAGCTTGATGCTCAAGTTATCCCCAAGAGAGTGAGTTTTAAGTATCTCGGGTCCATTATCCAGGGTAACGGAGAGATCGACGAAGATGTCACGCATCACATTAGAGCGGGGTTGATGAAGTGGAGGGTCGCTTCCGGTGTTCTATGTGATAGGGATGTGCCGTTAAGACTTAAGGGTAAGTTTTATCGAGTGGTGGTTCGACCCGCTATGTTGTATGGGGCTGATTTTTGGCCAGTCAAGAACTCCCACATGCAGAAGATGAGAGTAGCAGAGATGAGGATGTTGAGATGGATGTGTGGGTGTACCAGGCGAGATAGGATTAAGAATGAAGTTATCCGGGATAGAGTGGGTGTAGCCTCCGTGGATGAAAAGATGCAAGAGTCGCAGCTAAGATGGTTCGGACATGTTAGGAGAAGAAGCATTGATGCCCCTGTTAGGAGGTGTGAGAGGTTGGCCATGGAGAGTTTGATGAGGGGTCGAGGTAGGCCTAAGAAGTACTGGGGAGAAGTGATTAGGCAGGACATGGCGCTGCTTCAGCTCACTAAGGACATGACACTTGATAGGAGGGTGTGAAGGTCGAGAATTAAGGTAGAAGGTTAGTATGTAGTTTATAGTGCTCACCGATAGGTTTAGTAGCATGCATTTCCCTTCATATTTTTTGATTTTTATTACGGTATGTGGTTTTGTTCGCCTCAAGTATTGTATTCCTTGTTGCTATTATTGGATACTATTTATCCTTTATTACGGTATGTGTTTTTTGTTTTGTTTTTTGTTTTGTTTTCTTCCATCTTTCTTCCTTCCTTGCTTCTCTATTCTTCTTTTTGCCCTTCATGAGCCGAGGGTCTATTGAAAACAACCTCTCTACCTGCATTAGATAGAGGTAAGGTCTGCGTACAGACTACCCTTTCCCAGACCCCACATGTTGGGATCAAACTGGGTTTGTTGTTGTTGTTGTTGTACACTCTACCCGTAGCCTTACTAACTCAAATATACAATTTACTCAAATTTCTTTGCTCGAATTCGTGGTAAAAATCCAAAATACAAATTTCTAGATTTTCTTCCAAAAATCCCAATTTGCTACTAACTTCCATGGCCAAATCTATATACAAACCTTGTATTTAACTTGAGATGAGTAGGGACAACTTACCTTGACATAGATGACGAAAATCCCCACTTGAAGCTCTCCACAAATCACCCAACCAAGAGAAAAATGAGAAGAAATGGCCAAATTCCCGTTTAAAATATCACACTGCCCAGGCGACCCTCCTATGCGATCGCATAACATGCTCCGCGATCGCATAGGCCAACTATGCTGCCTCCCAAATTCCTCATGTGCGTTCACATGTCAGCTCCCGCATTCGCACAGGCCAAACGCCTCACAGCCTCCAAACGTACATTGTGCGATTGTAACTCCAACCCCGCGATCCCATAGGCCTTAAACCTATAGCCCCAGCCTTTCCTCCTCCGCGATCACATTGTACTTCCTGCGATCGCATAGGCAAAACTCCAACTCCCTTGAATCTCTTCTCCGCGTTCGCACTCATCCTTATGCGATCGCATTGACCAAAATTCCAGACCTCCAATTTCTTCTTTGTGATCGCACACCATGGACCGCGATCTCATAGCACACCAGATACACCAGAAGACAGGAATAGCAAAACAGAGAAAAAATGGTCTGAATTCACCCCGAAACACACCCGAGGCCCCCGAGACCCTGTCCAATCACACGACTCAGTCCCATAACATCCCACGGACTTGATCGAGGCCTCAAATTACATCAAATAACGCCGAAATTACGAATCGCACTCAAATTCAACTTTATGAACTTTGAAATTTCAAACTTCCACATCCGATGCTGAAACATATCAAATCACGTCCGATTGACCCCAAATTTTGCACACAAGTCATATTTGACAATACGAACATGCTCCAACTTCCGGAATCGCATTCCGACCCAGATATCAAAATTTTCACTTCCGATCGGATTTCTCAAAAACCTTCAAATTTCTATCTTTAGTCAAATGACTTCAAAATAACCTACGGACATCCGAATTCACTTTCGATCACGCTCCCAACTCTAGAATCACCATACGAACCTATTCCCAGGATCGGAATCCCAAACGGACATCAATATTATTGAAATGCGCTTCAAGCCAAACTTAGGAAATTTCTTCAAAAATGCTGACTTCCACAATATACGTTGAAACGCTCCGGGGTTATCCAAGGCCCGATCCGGACATACGCCGAAGTCTGAAATTATCATACGAACCTGCAGGAACCTTCACATCCTAATTCGGAGGTTGTTTTCTCAAAATTCCAATCTTAGTTGATTCTTCCAACTTAAGGCTTCTGAAATAAGAATTGTCTTTCCAAATCCACCCGAACTTCCCGAATTTCAATTTCCGACCATGCGTACAAGTCATAATACCTGAAATGAAGCTGATCATGGTCCCAAACCGTTGAACAATGCGCTAGAGCTCAAAACAATCGGTCGGGTCATTACAATCCTCATAGCCGGAAGATACCATTCCATGGCCTGAGGATCTCTCAAAAATGCACATCATCATTCAAAGGCGTCATAGTACAGAGGAACCATCATCATGGCCCGAGGACACCATTTCATGGCCTACGAATCCCTTATCATATGCTTCATGGTCCAGGACGTCATGGTCTAAGGACATCAGCCTCACCGTCAAAAGACAACTTTCACGGTCCAAAAGGAATTTGTATCACGTTTAAATTCTCGTAATAACTCATATATATACATGCACATGCACCGTGTTTTAAGTTTATGTGATCCAAGAAGTAAACGTTCTACAAACGGGGGTAACCTTCGCTCTGATTTTCGCTCACAACGTTCACATCCTTCAACTGTTTCAAACGTACCCGTTCACCAATAATTGCCTACTTTTTACTCTATGACCGTTCAGATATCTGCTCTGTGATACATCCATAATGTTTCAAACTCACATTATTGACTTCGCATAAATTCATCTGATATTATCCTACCCAAAAGAATCGTTTCCAAAACATACGACCATTCTTATAACGACTCTATCGGTTTCGTTCACCGTTGGATACAGAACTACACACGGCCTGATTCCTGTAACACCAGGGATATGTAGGAAACTCAGGAACCAGGGTTCGGCCTCTATTTTTTCAAATCACATCATTCCTTATCCTATTCGGCCAAAACTGGTCATCATTTTCTTTACCCGGGAGAAGGTTGTTGTTGATACCCAATTTTGCCCTCATATTTTTTCAAATAAAATAAATAATTTCAAAACATCATTTTTCATGATTATTTAGTATAAAACAATTTTTCTACAATTGTTTATAATTATTAGAGCTTTAAAATTGATTTTCTTGTATTTAAATTACTTAAATAATTTATTAATTACTCCTTTCAATTATTTTGTGATGACTTAATTAACTAAATTATATTGCATCTATAATATATGTTTCATATATTTTTACTTAATTTTATATAATTACATTAGTATTTTTAAAGCTATTTGCACAATTTTGCAGTAATAGTCTATACTCATACATAATTGCTTTTTATTTATAACAAAATAGCATTTTATATTTTTTATAATTCTAAATTATTATTGTTAATAATTTTAGTGCATAAATAATTATTTTATTTACTTATTAATCATTTTTAGAAATTATATTTGATAAATTTTGTGTATTTAAATAGTAGCCCAGCTTTAAACAATTTTTGGAACAATTTTGCCCCAAATGTTTAGCCCAACCTTCCAACCCAATCCAAGTAGCCCTTTTAAAATCCGGGCGCGACCCATTTGAAATAACCCGCCCCAGATAAACGGCCCACGATTAACCCCCTCTTTTAATTATCCACCCCAACCATAATCCTCGCATTCACTCAGCCCAGCCGCCCTAAAACACTCTCCACCCCCTTCTCTTTAATGAACCCTAGTTGTCACACCCCACTTCCTCTCCTATTTCAACCTAGATATGGAATCTACCTTGATATACTAACCTTATTAATCTTCTCTCACTATTTGTCATTCATTTATGGTGTTACTTAGGTGCTTGTCTAAGTTTGGAAGTATCACTTACGAGATCATACTAAAATGGCTCGAATGTTTTATCTTGGGCGTTATACCGTCTATATACACTCAACAAAGAGCGATTTGCACTCTTGGTTCGAGTTTCAGACGATTGAACCCAATAAGGGTTTAAGGATTCAATTTTTTAACCTTTTCTTGGTGCGAGCACTGCCCGAGGTTCATTTGAATCCCTTAGGAACTCTGACGCACTAAGATTTTGGGTTCTTGCTCTTTGATATTCAGAGCACTGTAGAATTTGTTCTTTCTTGTTGTCTGTTTAACTAGTAAATCTCTTGGCTTTACGATTTCATTCTTTAGTGTTTATGTCCTGCATATTTACACCTTTGAAATTTCATGACTTCGTGTGTTTCCGGGATCTTTCTATGTGCAACCTTGTTAGCATTTAACTTGTTTTATAATCTGAACCTCTCCCTGCACTTGATTTTACCTAATGCTACAAGTTTTGAGGCATGTTTATGCCTAATTTGAATAATTTGGACTCTCTTAAGTTGGTTTACCTAATGTGTTGGTGCCTTAATGTTCATATTTGTTGTTGGGCATGAGTATGCTTTCCTACTTTGTTTTGAATCCCTATAATGAATGCCTCATATTTGTAATGTGTTATGACCTGTGTTAAGACCTGCTCCCCTGCTATTTTGTCACTCAAAATGTCTTCGTTTGCTTTATTATATATCCTTAATAATTGTTCGATACCTTTAGAGTAGCTATCTCAACTTATGTTTCCTTGCCATGTTTGATATTGTTAGCATGTTTGTCTTTTGATACTGTGATGGATACTTAACATAATTGGGATCCTTAGGCTTTAAACTCTTTAAGTTGGTACTCTACTCAGACTTGTTTGGTATTACACACCTTTGTATGTTAATCTTGCAATCCCAGGAAATTTGACTCTTCTCTAACTCTCTCAATGTGTTTTCTACCAATATGTTACTTTTTGCTAAGTGTTGAACCTGCTTCTAAGTCTTGTTGACCCTCTTAATTAACATGTTTTGTGTTTAGACATTTTTGATATGCCTGCTTTTAAAATACAAGTATGTCTCTTCAGATTCTGTCCCTTAATCGTAGTTTCTTTCACTCTCTTTTGTTACCTACATTATTCTGAATCTATCAATCTTGGTCGGTTGAAATCCAAGGCCACTAAGACTCTTTCTATTGACTTCCCTAGTGTGAGAACTGCTCGGGGTCCATTTGAGATCCTTGTGAACTCTGACATGCTAGGAATTGAGGTTCTTTGTCCATTCTCTTTACTATTGAGACCTGAGAAATCTTTGACACTCAGTTCTTTCCCCTTTTCTGTCTACTGAATCTGCAAATTAGTTTGTTTAAGTTTGGGTCATATGGTAAATCTGTGGATGTTTGGTTTGGCTTGAGTTCCTCTATGGCTTCTGGGTTGTGCGGATGGATATATCCCTGTTGGGATATGGGTATGCTAATTGGTGAAGAAAGAGTTTTGTTGAAGGCCTAGGAAATACTAGGTGTCTCTTTTGGGCCGGCTATGGGCCTACTATTATTGCTTGTACAATATTTTGTAATCATATACATCATTGGGTCTGTAATAATTATGTAATAAGCAATTGAGGTGTTAGTGAAATTGGGGAAATGGGTATATTCTAATATTTGCATGAAAGGGGTAGAAAGCATGCCTTTAGGATTCATATGATCTATTCCTATCCAACCTGCTATATATGTGATTCAATTTCCATGTGCACTGGTACAAATCATGTTATCAGGAAAATCACACACTGTCACGACCCGAAATCCCACCTTCGAACCATGACTGCGTCTAACGTTGAACCCGCTAGACAAGCCAACGTTTGAAGTAATTAAAACTCATTAACAACAAATAAGAACAAGATACTAAAGTGCAACATAGCATTTTCGAAATCAAACTCGTAAACAAATCCCAGAACTGGTGTCACGTACTCACGGACTATCTAAGAGGTTACTACAACAAAAGGTCTGAAATAAATACATACGACTGTCTCTGAAATACAAAATAAGACAGAGCTGAAAGTGGAAAGTAGAAGTTGACGTCAAGGCCCACGAACGTCTACGGGACTACCTCGAGTCTCCTGAATGGCGGGATGAGATGCTCTGATCGTCAGTGATCCCCGGGTCCGGCTGCGTAATCTGCACAACATAAAGAA
>MDKH01240627.1:0-53194 GCA_005239495.1 Nicotiana undulata
ATTCATACGCATATGCATGATACTAAAAGTGATTTAATATTTACAGAGTTATCCAGACATACAAGTTGAGTCAATTATTCTATATCTCTTTCATGTCTCTTATGTATTTATTTATGTGCCTTACATACTCAGTACATTATTCGTACTGACGTCCATTTTTCCTGGGGACGCTGCGTTTCATACCCGCAGGTCCTGATAGATAGGTCGAGAGCCCTCCAAGTAGGCTATCAGCTCAACGGAAGATGTTGGTGCGCTCCATTTGCTTTGGAGTTGCTCGTTTGGTTAGTATGATTTAGACACATATTGTTTGGTAAGGCGGGACTCTGTACCGACCTTTATGATATTTATGTACTCTTAGAGGCTTGTAGACATACGTCGTGTACATAAAGGATTGTACGGCCTGGCCGGCCTATGTTTTGAGTTTATAAAGGATTGTGTTGGCCTATTAGGACCGTATGTCATGTGTATGTAATAATGTAATAAGAAAGATACGCTACGTTGGTACTCGATTGGGTAAGGTACCGGGTGCCTGTCACGGCCCATCGGTTTGGGTCGTGACAGTAAAACTGCCCCTCGGGCCATAATCATCACTCGTAACAATTTCCTTCAGCACCTCACCATCACTTAGTATCAGCCCCGTGGGAAACCGCATTGTCACTCATACCTCCCAATCACTCATCACTCGGCACTTGCACTCAGTAGGTACCTGCGCTCACTAGGGGTGTGTACAGACTCCGAAGGGGCTACTACAGCCCAAGCGCTATAAACAAGCCACATCATGGCATAAATCATATCTCAGGCTCTCGGCCTCTCTCATATCATAACATCCTCACAATATTGGTCCTCGACCTCACTTAGTCAGACACTTTCAACATGCCACTCGGGCCATAAATAAACAAGGTTCTCGACCCAAAATATTATTTTATTTCAAAATATAGTAATATCATCAAATAGGAGTGCCAACAATTTCACAAGAAAGACTGAGTGTAAAATCATAGTTTCAAAGTGAGGAATATCAGTAAAATAGCCCCCAAAGGGTTAAACAGATCGGCACTAGGCCCCAAACATGGATTGCAACCCAAATATATCAAATCATAGTAATACTGTAAAACATATGCTTCAAAAGCAGTTTCGCAACTCAATAGTTGCCTAAAAAGAAACATATTTCCAAATTTCCAATTCATGCACGCCCCACACTCGTCATTCAGTGTGTGCGTCACTCCAAATTCGTGAATAGATGTAAAGTCCGGGGTTTCATACCCTCAGGACAGGATTCAAAGACATTACTTACCTCAGACTAGCCCAAAAAGCTACTCCACAATACGCTTTCCCCTCGAATCAACTTTCGAGTGCTCCAAATCTATCAAGTTCAGATTTTTCACATCAAGATATGCTAAGGGAATGAATTCCAATCGAAAAATACTAATTTTTTCACAAAACCCGAAATTAGCAAAAACCCGACCCCCTGGGCCCACGTCTCGGAACTCGACAAATTTTATTATGTTCTTCATCATCTCACGAGTCCGTATATATAAAGAACTTAAAAATCGGAGTTCGTTTGACCCCTCAAATCATCCCTAAAAGGTCTCATATTCTCAAGCCCTAATTCCATCTTTTTCTACTGATTTCCCCCAATTAAACACTTCAGAAACATGTAATCTTGTTCGATTATTCGATGATAGTTTAATATTATGGAGTAGAAATGATCACAAGTGACTTACCTCAAGATTTCCCATGATTTCTTGCTCAAAAATCGCCCCAAGCCGTGTTCTTTCACCCAAACAACGCTAAATGGGTTAAAAAAAACTGAACAACATTAAAAAGACCCAATTATGGTCGCTAAAAGAAAAATCCCGTCGCTAAAAGTGCCAAATCTGGTCGCTATAGGTGCGCACCAGATCCTGTTGCACCAGCAATGTTTATTTTCACTAAAAAGGCTCTAACTTCACCATATGAACTCGGAATTCGATGAATCATGTTTCTATGAGTCACAAATAATAATACAAACATATTCCTTCAATCGAAACTGAATTCGGGGATCATTTGCTCAGTGCGATACTCATTTCGCTCGTTAAACAATTAACTCACATTTCGCGTCAAAAACCCAATCGCGACTTGATGAAATTAGACCAAACTTTCCAGATCACTCCTATAATTCATTATAAAAATCCCGGAAGTCTCGAAATTAAATTTCGATCTCTACAACTAAAAATGGACCTTTGGATCATTACATGCTTATGCTCAAAACGCCAAAATCTTCCAAAAACTCTTCCAAAACTTATCCGAGCCTCATGAGACCCCAACCAAGTATACTAACAAGTCCCATAATATGACACAAACTTAGTCGAGCCTTCGAATCACCAAAAACAACGCAAAAATACTAAATTCACCAGTGCAGATTTTTAGAGCCTCAGACTTGGGTGAGAAACGTATCTCAAGGGGAAGTAGATCCACCCTATATTTCTTGGTATGGTAGAAGAGGCTGAGAGCACCAAGAACCGGAGCGACCTGTGAAAAGACCTCATGTGCAACATTTTACTGATCAGACGCAAGAACATTGGGGTTGGCTAGAAAAGGAAAACAACTACCGAGCCACAATAAGTAAACTGGAGGCCCAAATCCGAGAGCTCAAATTTGAAAACACTTTACAAACTGCTGCAGGCGAAGGGGAAAGAAACATGATGAACAAAGAAAATGAAACCCTCAGAGCTCAAATCCAGAAAATGAGGATAGCCATTGAAAACCCCGAAAGAAGTAGAGCCGACGAAAGACTCGTCACCAGTCTCAGGCAAAAGTTGTGTAGCTATAGGGGACGACTTGGACAAAGACGAGGAAGATTTGACCCGAGCTCGAGAAAAGTTGGCAAGGAATGCAGAAGAAAGGGAAGAATTCGTGCCAAAATTGAAGAGAAATCATGACCAAGAAGTTCTTGGTTTGAAAGAGAGAATGGCCACCTTTGAAAACGAGATAGCCAAACAAGCACAAAGGTTCAAGGCAGAAAGAGAACAGTGTTATGACATGATAGCCCAGTTGGAAGAAGAATTGCGACAATGGCAAAAGTACACTCACAAAGACACCCAGGCTTTAGAGGCAAGATCTCAGCAGATCGGGCGTCTACTTCAGGAAAAAGGTATCATCAGGCAAAGGGTGCGGGAGATAGCTGATTACATTGTCACCAAATGCCAGGAATGCGAAGATATGACTCGGACCGCCTTCTTCTCAGCGGTTATGATCTTCGTCCACAAGATAATGGACGACCTCTACCGCCTCCAACAAGATATAGCACGCAGGCCCGTGGCAAGGCCGAATGATTCCCCACGGGTCCCTGAAGCAATGGAAGCTATGATGTATTTATGATATTTTTCGAGTCTGTATTTTATTTTCCTGCTGAAGTCCTGTCTAAGTCCATTGTAGTTTTTGCATTTCCAAGAAAACACGTCTTAAGCCTTTTGTAGTTTTTAAAATTTCAAAAGAAGTGTACTGAAGTTTCTTATGAAGTTGAAAGTATTTATCTAATGAATGAAAGTCTCAAAAAATGTTTATTCCCTTCCTTCAGATTTATCCCTTGAACTACGTAATGATCTGATTCACGCGGCACCGTGATACGCAGGCAATCCACATAGGATTCGATCATAATCTTAGGAAAGGAAAGTGAGTGAGAAATAAAAGAGCAAAAATAATACAATGAAAGAAAGAAAAGAGTGACAGAGAAAGAAAAAAAGGATGAAAAAGGATAAAAAATGAGGAAAAGTTCAAATCCGAGAAAATAAAGCCGGGATGAAACACACAACTGTTGCAAAACATATAGAAAGCGTTTAATTTCCTAGGTGCATTGCATACCCCAAACATGTGATTCCCTATGTGATAAAATGTTTTGACCTAACGTTTTGTTGGTTCACTCTTAAAAGGTGTTTTTTCTAAGGTGGTTGGTTTTTGCGGTAACATGGCTTCCCATCCCTACTTCACTAGATCAAAGGGAAGCATAGAAATGACATCCGATATCCACTTATCAATCGTCAACTCTTCTGTGGAGGACCCGAATCCAGTCATCCCAACGCCTGAGTCAGCCACAGCTGAAGAGAATAGGATCCTGCATTGCCGCATGCTAGAAATGTGGGACGCATGGTCCAATGGTAGGGAACCGCCCAGTTCCATCCCGGGTTTCCCCGAGATAATACCTAGGACAAGCGGAACTTCTAACATCCCTATAAGTTACTCGGCCACGCTACTCAGATACCCAACTATGTCAGCTCACTTCGTCGAAAGGCCTTCTGAGGTTCTCCCCCATGTCTTGTTCTTCGGTACATCGTCCAACATCTTCACCGCACCACCGAGCTCCGCCATGGCTCCAACAACGATCACCAGGCCCAGCTTTGAGTCGGTGGCGTTTACATTCCAAACGCTATCATTTCTGGGCTCCACTCATATCACTCCTGATTCATACCCTCAACAACCTCAGTATGAGGTTACTTTGGGACGAGATAAGAAAATCCTCGAGCACGAAGAAATGGATCCGAAAATGAAGAGTATCGAGCAGAGCCTCAAGAACATACAGGGGATGAGCGGGCAGAAAAGCGTCTTCTATGCCGATTTGTGCATGTTCCCACACATCCATTTGCCTCTCGGGTTTAAAACCTCCAAGTTCGAAAAATATGACGGACATGGAGACCCGATAGCTCATCTGAAGAGGTATTGCAACCAACTCCGAGGAGCAGGTGGGAAGGAGGAACTTCTCATGGCATATTTCAGAGAGAGCATAACAGGGATTGCATCAGAATGGTACATAAACCAGGATATATCCCACTGTCACTTATGGCATGACCTAGATCGGGACTTTGTTTGACAATTCCAATACAATGTGGATATCGCTCCTGATAGAAACTCTCTATCCAACCTTAAAAAGAAGTCCTCGAAAAGTTTCAGAGAGTACGCTATTAAGTGGCGCGAGCAGGCGTCCAGGGTCAAACCTCCGATGGATGAGGTCGAAATGGTCAGTGTTTTTCTGCAAGCACAAGAAGCAAATTACTTTCAAAATATGATGTCCTCCGTGGGCAAACCATTTGCAGAAGCAATCAAAATTGGGGAAATGGTTGATAATGGTTTAAAGACCGGTCGTATCCTGAGCCAATCGGCCATAAGGGCAATCTCCCAGGCCATCCAAAACGGGTCCGGGAGTGCGGCCAACAGAAAGAAGAAAGAAGAAGGGGCCATGATGGTTTCCGATGTCAGAGGTTCTCGGCAATACTCAGGTCCATTCCCAAAAACTTCCCAACATACTACCCTCACCAAAACGCAGCTTACACTACATCTCCTTTTCCCTATGAAGTGATGAACGCTCAGTCGCAACAATAATACAAACAGAACAGAGCTCCGCCCTCAAGAAATAACCATCCTACCCCAGCTCTATATAATCCACGCCCTCCTCAAAACAACTACCCATACAATGCTTATCGTGAACTGATAACTTGGATGTTTGCCTTTTTTTCCGTTCTTCTAAACCTAAGTTTTGGTTATAATTATATACAAAGTAGCCCCGAAAACTTATATGTTGTTCTTGATGCAGGATTGAACAAGAAATGATGTCATTCAGTCAATAATAGGCTCAAAACAGGAGTGAATCCGACAAAAGCACCAAGGACAACAATAACTTATCAAGTAAAAAAGCCATCGCGATCGCGGTCTTTGTTTCGCGGTCCGCGGTGACATGATTCAGAGAGGTGGATTTCTTAGGTCAGCTCATCGCGGCCGCGGTCCTCATTTTGCGGTCCGCGGTTCACAGCTTCAGAGAGATGGAATTCAAGGCATAGCTCACCGCGGTCGCGGTCCATATTTCGCGGTCCGCGGTCGAGCATTTTCAAAAGCCCAGTGGTTAAGCACCCAGTTGCCTTTCGCGGACCGCGGTCGTGTTTTCACGGCCCGCGGTGGCCCCGCAGGGGCATTTTTGTCTAAAATTCTGGCAGACTATAAATAGCTTATTTTGTAATTTCTTTAGACATCTTGTAATTTCTGAAGTAGAGAGCATGTGAATACTTTTGGGTTTTCATCTTTTTAGCTTTATTATTGTATTTTTAACATTGAACCTTCAATATCTTTGTTAAGAATCAATTAATAGGTTCTCTTTCTTCTCTATCATTGCTTCTATCTTTGATTATGAGTAGCTAGACCCATTAGCTAGGGTTGTGGCTCAACCCTAGTGTGGGTATATAATGGGTTTTTGAAATTAAGGTTGGGAAATTAATGGGTGTTGGCTATTTAGGCTAATTGAGGGTTCTTATTGCCATAATTAGTAGTTGCAAACACTAATTAGCCTTTCCATGACTTGGGTCCTTCTTGAGAAAGAAGACTTGAGTCTAGAAAATTAGCCTAATAGGAAATTAGGGCATTATCAAGAGATTGGTAGTCCCAATCAATTGGGTTAAACCCAGCAATTGTAAAATCCTACTTGAGCCCTAATTAACGAGTTAAACCTCGAGAGAGTAATACCCTACCTAAACCTCAATTGCTTGATTAATTGACACCTAATTGGCCTCGCGAGAGGTAACTAAGGCAAAGCCACTCAAACTACCGAGAGGTATAGAGTGGGTATGATCATGCATTGGTTATAGTTGTATCCCAAATCAATATCCCGACCTTAGAATTAAAATCTATTATGTATCCACGTAGGCAAGGGTCACGACCCTAGTGTCTTTATCATCATCAGAAAACAACACCAAAAATAATATAGCCATTACTTAGCATACAATCAATAGAATATAATTAGCATAGCTCAAACCAAGCAAATGTTTAGAAGTGAAATTAGAAACACTCGACCCTTCTAGATTACTTGGACACTCACTCCCATTATAGACTCCATGTGGATTCGATCCCGACCATTCGGGTAAAATCTACACGATCCTTGCCTTCCTATTTATATAGTAGTGTGGGTGAGGCATGATCATGAACCACCAAGGAGAACTAACTTTACTCCTATCGGTGAATCATACACAAGCCTCTTCCCAAAGTTGGTTCAGATGGGGCTTTTGCAGCCCGTACCTATGAACAGGCAAAATCCACAATCGCCATTATACAAGAGGGGTACCAACTGTGCCTATCATTCCGGAGTAGAGGGGCATGAAACGGAGGAGTGTTGGACCCTCAAACGGACTGTAGAGAATTATAGAGAAAAATAAGGTAGTGTTAAGGGATGAAGAAGCTCCCAATGTGACTAACAATCTGTTGCCCGCCCATAAAAATGGGCATGTTATCGGCATGATCTGCGAGGAACAAGATTTTGATCCAACTTTGAAGGCTATCATCGCCATCACAGACATGGAGAAAAAGCCTAAAGCGGCACCCAAGCCAGCCAAGGAAATAAAAAAGAGTAATCCCTTCCCTCAGGCTACGGGGATGGCTGAAGCCAAGACAAAGATATGATCTTCTAAAGACGCCATTCTTTACGTCCCCAGGGCACCCAAGAAGGAACAAGCTATGTTCAGCCCGCCCAGAAGGCTACAATTCAACAGAGCCATGACAAACGACCCGACAATGTATGTACCAAAGGGGACATACGTGGAGCAGGGGAAAATAATTTCACCAAGGCTGAATGAGCCCGTGGTTATTATCCACGCGCCGCAAGCTCCCGTGAAAAATACTACTGCCGTCCCTTGGAACTACAACAAGTCGGTAGTAACATACAAAGGAAAATAGATCACAGGGGAAAGCAATTGAAGCAAACTCCTCTAAAAAATACCTCAATCTAAAAGAGCTGGACAAAAATAAACACAAACGCTCCCCTCTTAAAAGACCTATCACCGCCGAAGAGTTCTTTAAGAAGATGAACATGACTGAATACACCACAATTGAAGAACTCAGGAAAACTCCTGATCAAATATCACCATTATCTTTGTTGATGGGCTCAAGCGAGCATCAGAAAATGCTCTTGAAAATGCTGAATGAAGCATATGTGCCGGCAGAGATCTCAGTCGAACAATTGGAAAGAATGGCCGAGCGTTTTGCAGTAAACAAACTTTTAGCCGGAATGATCTACCTCCCGAGGGATCCGCTCACAACAAAGTCTTACACTTAACAGTTAAAAGTGAGGGATATTTTGTGAAGAGAGTTATGCTTGATGGAGGTTTCGGGGTACATATTTGCCCTTTATCCACACTATAGGGAATGTGAATCAGCACTGAGAGAATCAGGCCAAATAATGTCTGTGTCCGTTCCTTCGATGGGATCAAAAGGGACACCATTGGCAAAATAGACATAGTCATGACAATCGGCCCTGTGGACTTTACGGCAACCTTCCAAATCTTATATATGGATACCTCATACAATTTCTTGCTAGGAAGACCGTGGATTCACGCCGCTGGAGAAGTACCCTCTACCCTCACTCAATTGGTCAAGTTCGAATATGAAAACCAGGAGATAGTGGTCCACGAGGAGGACGAGCAGTCAATCTACAGAGACCCCTCGGTCCCCTGTCTTGAAGCCAGAGAGGGGAGTGAGCATATTGTCTATCAAGCGTTTGAAATTGTGCTTGCCGACCAACATGAAGAAGGTGCTCCATGCCCACAACCCTGCCTATCAAATGCGTCAATCATGGTCGCTACCGACATTATTAGACATGGATACAGACCCGGAAAGGGGCTTGGGGTGTCCTTGCAAGGTATCACAGAACCAATCTCTCTACCTGCCGCTGAAAAATTCTTAGGCATAGGTTTCCAAGCCTCAGATGAAGATGTGAAGTGGGCTGATGCCCATAAAAGCAATGGATGGGAATGACCTCAGCCAGTCCCACATATTACTGATACTTTCATCGAACTACAATATGTCGAAGAAGAAGAAGAGTCCTTTACGGCCGAAGAAATTGAAGGAATCTGCGAGGCCATGAAGCAGATGTTGTATGAAACTAACATGGCCTAGTTGGGAGAAGGCTCAAGCACCGCTGAGGTGCAATACATGGGCCCAAACTCCAAGTTGCAGAATTTGAAGGCTACTCCATTCTCCGTCAGGCGGGAGTCCTGGTAGTTCAGTTTTGCCATCTTTCCTGCACTATGAGTTATTTCAGGGTGTAACTCAAGTGTTTTTAATTTAATGCCTTTTGAATTCCGATGTAAACCCACCTATGTTCAAATTCAATGAAATGAAATCAAAATTTCATAGTCTATTATTCCTTCTAATTTTTGCTTATTTTTCTTATTTTCGGTCCTAATAATGCGGCCTTAAATAACATGACATGCTTGCGGACTTCATGCTATGATCTTAATACGCTGTCTAACATCGAAATAATGAATCAAGAATCGGAATATGATGAAGAAGAGGCTTTTAGGGAGATAAACAGAGAATTAGAACAATTCGAGAATAAGCCTAAGCCAAACTTAAACGAAACAGAACCCATCAACTTGGGTAATGCAGAAGAGGTTCGAGAAACCATGATAAGAGTCAACACGGATGAAAGAACTAGGGACGCATTGATTCAACTTCCTTTTGAATTCAAAGACGTGTTTGCTTGGTCCTATGACGACATGCCCGGACTAAATGTGGACTTGGAGGTCAGGTTCATCCTCTAAAAATGCCTAAATAATCAAAGTCTCTAGATAGGATTGATATTAGCACTAGGGTAGATGAATTTGACCTTTCAATGGTCAAATTCACCCCGTAATAGTGCATAAACAATAGTACGACCGGCTGAATGTTTACCCTTAAAAAAAGGGTATAAAGTATGTAGTTAAGAAAAGGCATCGGAGTGAGAATCTGAACATTTGAATGGTCAGCTTCAATCTCTAAACAATGCTTAAAATAATCAAAGTTTCTACATAGTTTAGAATAATGTTAATATTAGCACTAAGGTAGATGAATTTGACTCTTTGATAGTCAAATTCATCCCATAACAGTGCATAAGCAGTTATTTAACTTGCTGAAAGTATCCTTTCAACGGATATAAATGGGTAATCAAAAGGCTCTTTGGAGTAAAGAATCTGAATCCCTTACAATGATCAGATTCGTTCTCTAAAAAATGCTTCAAAAATCAAAGTCATGGTATAGGTATGTGTCGAATGTAAATAGATACAAAAGATGACATCCATGGAGTTGAATCCGACCCCTTTTATGGTCAGATTCAGTCCGTGAAAGGCCTGAACATGTTCTGTTCTCTTAGTATGGAATAGAGAATCATTAAGTTGACTCTAACCTCCTTTGTAGTTAGATGCATCATTACAAAATGCCTAAAGGTTTGTGGATGATGCTGTCCAAAGTAGAGAAAACTTTTGACTTATAATTGTCACGACCCAAAATCCATAAGGTCGTGATGGCGCTGGACACCACTGTCAGGCAAGCCAATCATTTTTTTATAGAAGTAAAATTCCTGTTTTAGCATTTTCGAAATCGTTACTTTTAATTTTTAATACATAACATCTAGATAGAAATCCATTTCGTAGGGAAAGCAACAGTTCATTTATGTAAAACACCACCCAAATACAGTTCCCAGAACCCGGTGTCACAAGTGCATGAGCAGGTTCTAAGAGTTTATACAAATATTACAAAGCTTGTCCGAAATATAGATTGGACAAGAAATTTAGAAATAAAATTTAGTACGTAGAGGGAGACTCTGTCAGCTGCGGGACGCCTCCGGATAATGCAGCACGTCTAAGCCTCCGAGTGAACCACCGCTAAGGGTGTACCTGTGCAACAAATATGCACAGCAAGTGTAGTATGAGTACGAAAACAACGTGTATCCAGTAAGTATCCCGCCTAACCTCAGAGAGGTTGTGACGAGAGGTCGATTAGACACTTGCTAAAGGTCAATTTGAGATATTCAAGTGTAACACTAAATATTATCATCATTGGCATTTTAATAAGTTCAGGAGTAGATAATATCAACTTTTCCCACCTATATCACTTTAACTCTTCGTCATATTAATAACAATTAATCAGCATGGGTGATTTAACCAAACAACAACCAAATCAGCGGAAATGAGCAACTTCTTTCAAATAAAAAAAAGGAATCTTTAATAACTCTAAATCTATGTCTTTTCGATTGTCAACTTAAAGTTTGAGGCCATTGATAAGGCAAGATCATAACAACTACACAGCTAATATCATGCGCAAACAATGCCGAGGGTCGTACGACCCGAACCGTAAATAATAAATTGTGCACTGCCGAGGATCGAACGGCCCGAACCATAGATGCATCTATTACCCCGCTCACGAATTGATCATGTGACGCGGTTGACATAATATAAGGCTACCCCGCTCACGAATCATACCTGTGACTCGGGTGCTCATAAAATACACATAATCACATAAAAGCTCCATATTTTATTCGAGAAGACAGTTTCTCATAAACAGTGACAAAATTCTCCTTAATTAAACATGAGAGTAGTAATTAAAACATTTTCTGAAATTCATTTTTCATCAAATTTAACAATATTTCGTGAAATCACCTTGCCAAAATCACAATAACCCACGGAGAGTTCCATCCTCTTTCCAAATAATTTAGAAGGGTATATTCTATCCTCTTTAGGGAAATAGGTTACAATTTAGTATCATTATCAGTCACATGTTTGGATAGAAACTCATGAACAACACATAAAGCATGCTAGTTGGTCCTAGACTACCCGGACATGGCATAACAGTAGCTACGCACGGACTCTTGTCACCTCGTGCCTACGTAGCCCCCGCAGATAATTGCATATATTTTATTTAGTTCACCTAGGGGGACAATTCCCTCTCACAAATTTAGAAAGGAGACTTACCTCGCTCCGGAATTCCCATAAACGGCCTCCAAGCCTTCCCGACAACTCCAATCGATGCACAACGCTCCAAAACTACCCAAATGATGGTAAACCAGTGAAAATGTACTCAATTGTTTGCTAAAAATTCAGATTATATAATTTCTGAACTCCGCTTAGTGAAATGATCAAAATGCCCTCGGGCCCACATGCCCGTATTCTGAAATTTCTCGAAGATAAACTCTACCCATAGCTTTACTAGCTCAAATATACAATTTACTCCTAGTTCCATGCTCAAATTCGTGGTAAAATCCAATTTATTATGTTTCTAGGTTTTCTTCAAAATTCCCGAATTTCCACCATTTTCATGTTCAAATCCATGTAATAATCTTTTATTTAACTTGAAAACATGAAGAAGTTACTTACCTTGTGATTCATGACGGAAATCTTCCCTTGAGGCTCCTCCAAAATCGCCCAAACCAAAGAACAAGTGAAGAAATGACCCACAAATCTCGGTTTTAAAATATTCTGCCCAGGTCCTTTTCCGCACCTGCGATCCAACAACCGCACCTGCGATTCCGCATGTGCGACCAAACCTCTGCACCTGCGGCTCTCCTCAGCTCGAGCCAAGTCCGCACCTACGACCTCGCAGGTGCGGAAATACCATCGCACCTGCGCTCCCAGCCGGACCCCCAATTCTTCGCAACTGCGGCGTCTAAGTCGCACCTGCGGCTCCGCTTCTGCGGAAGTTCCATCGCAGGTGCGGTCGCACCAGATGACAGCAACTTCAGCTCTTTTCAAACTTTAACTTTCGATCCGTTGACCACCCGGGGCCCCCGGGACCCCGTACAATTAAACCAACCTATCACGAAACATAACACGGACTTGCTCGAAGCCTCAAAACACATCAAACAACATTGAAACGACAAATCGCTCTCTAATCCAAATCTTTAAGACTTAAGAAATTTCAACTTCCACATCCGATGCCGAACCCTGCAAATCACGTCTGATTGACCCCAAATTTTGCACACAAGTCATATTCGACATTACAGACCTGCTCCAACTTCCAGAATCGCATTCCAATCCCGATATCAAAATCTCCACTTCCGGTCGAATTCTTCCAAAACATTCAAATTCTAACTTTAGCCAAATAACCTCGAATTGACTTCCGGATAACCGAATTCACTTTCGATTGCGCTCCTAACTCCAGAAGTACCATACGGAGCTATTCCCAGACTCAGAACCCCAAACAGACATCAAAATCATTGAAATGCGCTTTAAGCCAAATTTAGGAAATTCCTTCAAAAATGCTAATTTCTACAATATACGCCAAAACGCTCTCGGGTTATCCAAATCCCGATCCGGACATACGCCCAAGTCTGAAATCACCATACGAACCTGCTGGAACCTTCGGATCCTGATTCCGAGGTCGTTTACTCAAAATTCCAATCTTACTCAATTTCTTCAACTTAAGGCTTCTGAAATTAGAATTTTCCTTTCCATTTAACTCCGAACCTCCTGAATTTAAACTCTGACAATACACACAAGTCACAATACCTGAAATGAAGCTGTTCATGACTCCCAACTGCTGAACGACGCACTGGATCTCAAAATGACCGGTCGGGTCGTTACATTCTCCCCTAATTAAACAGACCTTCGTCCTCGAACGTGCCAAGAACTGCCCCAGAATTATCTGAAGTCACTGTTTAACACCTCGTGCACCTGCCCGTACTACCACAACCCAGTTGAGCACATTAACTTGATAATAATCTGTAGGTATTCCATTTTATTCATGTAATAAACTCAGACCCCAGTTCCAACACTGAAATTCTCTGTCATGCCTGATTCTAATATTTGAACACCGTATCAACTACCACACGAGGCACCAGAACACAACTGCGTGCCTTTGCTGAATCAGCACCATACACCCCCTGATCCATTACCTGACCACAATGACACTCCCAGAACCTTAATAGCCAGAATTCTGCGAATTGTGATGCTCTCAGGGCACCTTATAAGATACCTTCATACATTTTGCTATAACGCTGACGATATCACCACTACGGAGAAGATGTGTAGAAACTTCTAACCAATTGTAGAGTTAACCACACATTGACATCTTTTCTCTCGACTTAGATCATCATTTCATTACAAACTAAATAATGGTGATTAACCTGTAGTATATTTCCCATAATCTCATCGCACCGATCCCTGATCCATAATTCTCGTCTCACCCAGTATGAACTGCTCAGATAACCAATCATCCCAGACATAACCAACAGTCTCACACGATGCCACCCTGCGCCAATAGGCTACAGTTCGAACATGATACATGATACATGACTCTGGAAGGGACTACTTAATTCACGCAACGAATATGAACTTTCCTCAGAAGATAGGAAGTCAAACATAAGAAATAAATAATAATAATAATAATAGGGAATCATATTCAACATCACTCTGTTGCGGCGTGCAAACTGATCCAAATAACATACCCGTGGCGGCGTTCCACCCAATCCCATCATAAGATTTACATAAGGAAATATACACAGAGCTGAATTGCTCACTATTACAAATTACTGAAATCGGTCACAAACACGCTGAGTGCATAATACCATTCTGGAGAGACTGATAGAGCCATATGCTACAAAACTCTAGCACGACTGAGGTGCGATATATATTCTGAATCTCAGGAGCCATCCTGCTCACATAACCTCGTCACTACGCGGAACCTCGACACATAAGAAATTATCAAGTCGTTTCACAACTCACACGGCACAATCACAATATCACATGAATTTGAAGAAGACGGGACAACACCTGATATCCCAATACCCCTCCTTGAAGAGTGTCATACTGAAATGAACACCTCTGACTTGCATGAAGCCCAAAATCTTGGTTAAATCCATTCACTCACTTCAAGTTGATTCTGCTAGCATTGAACTAGGCTGATAGCCTTACCTGGGTCCAGACAATCCGCTGTAACGACCCGATCGGTCGTTTTGCGTCATCGGACCCCGTTTACCTAAACGAGATGTATTTTGAATTTATAAGTATCATGCTATTTCGAATAAAGGATAAGTAAATCTGTGAATGTGAGAGGGTAAGCAAATCGGAAAAAAAAATGAGTTTCGTCGAGGTTTGACATTCTATAATAAAATACGGCCAGAGTTAAAATACCCTGTATTTTTGGACTAGTACCATACAAGGTACCACATGGACATGATAAGGTATATTAAAAGTGGATAGTATTTTAAGTAAATTAAAATAATTTATAATTATGCGGGTAATGGATTAATTACCGGGTAACGAAACATTACCCGGTTAACTAATAAGTGGGTAAAGATTAATAATCTCCACCCCACTCTCCACTTGGCAGTTGGCTACACTATAAAGAAATGAATAGGATTCACTTCTTATTAGGTGGCATATAGTCAAACCTTTACTTCATTTTCCAAGACTTTTCATTACCAAAGAGATTTCAATTAGAAAGTGGGAACGTTAGTCATTCTGATGAATGTCAACAAATTCATTCTCAAGATACTACACTCATATTTTAACATTTCCATACCAAAGACTCTATCATCAGAAGTGAATTCATATAAGCTTTCAACAAATCTCATTCTCAAACACTACAATTAGAAGTGGAAGAAAACATTGGTTATTCTTAGGAAATTTTCAACTGTTCATTTCAAACACTTGAATCAGATTCCAAATATTACATCAAGCAACGTGATTCTTCAACCAACCCAACGAGAATTATTGGAAGGTTAACAACGTGTAAATTTGTGGTTCTAAAGGGGTACGGTGCAATCTTTTCCAAAAATATTGTATGGACATTTCCTACTCCAGTTACGAGTCCTCGGGTGTAGAGTTCGGAGTTGCGGGCGCGTTCTTGGTCCGAGAGGTAGATTCGACACGAGGTGAGTCTCCTTTCCAAACTTGTAAGAGGGAATTGTCCCCATAGGTACTCTATTTACTATACATGTTGCGGGGGCTACGTACGTACCAAGTGACGAGAGTCCGTACGTGGAGACTATATTGCTATGTCGGGTAGCTTTAGGACTCACGAGCATGCCTCTATGTGCCTTATTTGTACCTTGTATGTATTGTAAGTTGTGATTGTTGTTGAGATGACATGGAAAGGTGAAATATTATGATTTCAATCCCAGTTGGCTACAGTGGTATTGGCACAGTCCTGTTGAGTTCATTGGTGAGTTGGTACACATATGTACCTATATATGTATATGCACTTGTTATCGAGTCATCACATGAGTCGCAGACTGAAGGCGCGATCGTGGGTCAGCTTATATATTATTATTATCGAGTCAGCACACGAGTCGCAGGTATGATGCACGATCGTGGGTCATCTTATATATTATTATTATCGAGTCAGCACACGAGTCGCAGGTATGATGCGTGATTGTGGGTCAGCTTATCATTATCGAGTCAGCACACGAGTCGCAGGTACGATGCACGATCGTGGATCAGCATATTATATCGAGTCAGCACGCGAGTCGCAGGTATGATTCGCGATCGTGGGTTAGCTTATGACCTCAATCCTTATGACCACCCTTATGACTCCGGCCGGTTGTCTTGTCCTGGTATGTATATGATCACTTGATTTCTGAGTCACTTATAACTGGACTGTCAGGTATTTGTCGAGAGAAGGGTAAGACACATTGGTGTTCCTTTTAAGTTATCACTTGGATTACCCTATTTGATATGCACTTGTTGTTTATTGTCTTAGACCTATGTACTTAAGATTTATTTGGTACTATCTCAAAGATATGGATTTGTCAGACAATCTGAGAAAAAGAAAGTGGAAACTGTCATCTATTTTGATAATTGAGGAAAAAAGGGATGAAAATAGGTATTTACGTATTTTTCAGAAATTACTCAGACTTCAGTGCTTTGTATGTGTAATTTGTTGCTTAACTTTCTTCATATGTCTACTACTTTCATCATATTCTGTCATATTGCTATTGTTGGACCTTAGTGAGTGTCGAGTCGACCTCTCGTCACTACTTCTTCGAGATTAGACGGGATACTCACTGGGTACATATATGTATATGTACTCATGCTACGCTTTCTATGAATTTTGTTGCACAGGTACCTTTATTGTACAAGGATCGACTTGGAGACTTATACGAGCTGCATTCATCCGGAAGCGTTCCGCAGCTGGCAGAGTCTCCTTTCTTTGTATTTACATTTTTATCTTTATAGTCTTTGTCCAATTTGTTTCTCGGACAAGCATTTTTAATTGTATAAATTCTTAGAAGTTGCTCATGTACTTGTGTCACCAGGTTCTGGGGATGTGTCGGTATTTCTTTTATTATATTAAGTTGACTTCCTGCCGTATTTAATTTTCGAGAATTTTTAATTATTTGGTTATGAAATGTAGGAAAGGGCATGATTTCGAAAATGTTAAACAGGAAAGTATTTCAACCGATTAAGGGGTTGGCTTGCCCGACAGTGGTGTCCGGCGCCATCATGACCTGAGTTAGGATTTTGTGTCATGACAACGTGGTATCAGAGCTCTAGGTTCCCGTAGGTTTCACGAGTCATGAGCAAGTCTAGTAGAGTCTTGCGGATCGGTACGGAGACGTCTGTACTTATCTTCGAGAGGCTACGGGGCTGTAGGAGTACTTCCCTTCTTGATTTATCGTCGTGCGATTTGATTCCCTTAAGGCTTATGCCTATGTTTCTTTCTACTCAATCTTACGCGTCGTGAAGCGCTTGCTATGAATCGGGAATTTGAGGAGTTGTAATGGTGCTACAGATATGATGCGTGATGTTTCCGTACATATTTGATTAGGTTGTTGCTATCGACCTACAAAAGAATATTATGTTATTCCAGCTCAGTAGCTATGGGTCTGGGAGCCTTGAGACTATGCTCAGGATGTTAAGATGCTTACGGTTAGTTATCGCACGACATTGTTATGATGGTAAAATGCTTGCCCATATGTCAGGGTGATAGTTGCTCGAAAGGAGGTCTTCTCAGAGTGGGTTTCGAGATTTCAGTTTTTGAGTTTCGGCAGAGGAAAGACATTTGGACTATGAACGATCTGGTTCGGGTTGGTAAGGCAGTAAGACTTGGTGATAACGAGCAAGGTGGAGTATTCACCGGTGTTGTGGTATCGTTGTTTGATCGAATAACATGCGTTAAGTTAGCCGGTGTTATAGCTCTTTGGTTGCATTGGGTTAGAGTGTTGAAGAAGCGGTTGCCAGAGATCGTGGTGTGTAGTGGTTCAGAATTGAATAGTTAACTCTAATATAGGCAGCTCGAGAGAGACGATCTTCGGAGAGTTTGAAGTCGTGATGATCTGCTGGTTCAAGAGCCATAGAGAATGATATTGAATTGAGGACGCAATTGAGAAGCATGCGATGAAGGGAGACATATGAGAAGTGTCAAGTGGCGGCTAAATCTCTAGATGCCAGGCGTCAGAGACGAAAGTCGGGTAGTTTCTTAAAAGAATGAGTTTAACTAAGGGGGATAGTGGCAGTGTATCCTATAAGTTCAGTAGTAAGACGGTTTCCTACCTTGAGGAGGAGTTGGAGTGGTTTGATAATTTTAGTGGACAGGGATTAGGTCCCTGAGCTTAATCTGAACTATTGGTTCTCGGCGGAAAGTTGGATGCAACAGGAGAGTATGGTTAGGGGCAAGGAAGGATGCTATATGGCAGTGAATTTGAAGATGGTGTAGCGCATTTAGTAGGTGTCCATGAGAAGCGAACGGACGGGTAAAGTTGGTGAATGAGAACAAGCTTAGGGTGAAGTATTGATGTTACAGACGGTGTGCACCGCAACATTGTTGGAAAGTGTCAGTTGGTGAATTCCACATGTAGGTTATCCCCTATGAGTAGGCTACCGATTGTGGGATTGGCAAAGTTTCTCAAGGGATTCTAGTGGCTATTCGGTAGGAGGCCGAATATGTGAAGGATGCTAGAGAATTTGAGTATTAATGGGATGCTAGCAGGAGAATTTAGAAGAATTTGACAGATTGGTTGAGCAAGATTTTGTTAACAGAGGAGAAAGGATCTCAGCAGTGTCTAGAATGGTGCAAGAAGTAGCTTCGGGCTAAGTGGGGGAGTTCCACCATCTGCGGTTGGGTTGTAGAAAGATTTTAAAAAAAAGTGTGAGACGGGTTGCGGAATATAGGCAGTATGATCTCGTGAATCAAGGTCACTCGGGATGAGTGAAGGATGAGTTTGCTATGAGTTGAAGGAAGTTACTACTATCCCTGAGGCAATTGAGATGATTAAAAGAAAATAGATTGGTTAGCCATGATTGAAATGGCACATGTATGGAAGTGATCATTTCCTTCGGTGTGATTGAGTATGTGTATGGTTAGTTCCGATGTGTGTGAGGCGTGTCAGCCGTCGTAATAGATTTCATTGAAAGCATTCAAATGCTATGGCATGTCAGGTACAGGCGGATCCCGGAAGCTTATGGTGGTTCAGACCACTACTTATGGATTTGCATGTGCTATGATTATGAGAATTCACTCGTGTGTTGTTATGGTTCTCATGAATTGAGGTAAGTAAAAGGTTTCTCTGTGATGAAGTGTTCACCGTATTAGTGGTCCAGGAGTTATGATGGAACTCCGATGATATTCCATATTGGCATGTTATGTGCAGTAAGCAGTTCTTAGCACGTTCGAGGACGAACGTCTGTTTAAGTGGGGGAGAGTGTAACGACCCGATCGGTCGTTTTACGTTATCGAACCTCGTTTCCCTAAACGAGATGTATTTTGAATGTATAAGTATCACGCTATTTCGAATGAGGGATAAGTAAATCCGTGAATGTGAGAGGGTAAGCAAATCGGAAAAAAAATGAGTTTCGTCGAGGTTTGACATTCTGAAATAAAATACGGCCTGAGCTAAAATACCCGGTATTTATGGACTAGTACCATACAAGGTACCACATGGACATGATAAGGTATATTAAAAGTGGATAGTATTTTAAGTAAATTAAAACAATTTATAATTATGCGAGTAATGGATTAATTACCGGGTAACGAAACATTACCCGATTAACTAATAAGTGGGTAAAGATTAATCATCTCCACCCCACTCTCCACTTGGCAGTTGGATACACTATAAAGAAATGACTAGGATTCACTTCTTATTAGGTGGCATATAGTCACACCTTTACTACATTTTCCAAGACTTTTCATTACCAAAGAGATTTCAATTAGAAAGTGGGAACGTTAGTCATTCTGATGAATGTCAACAAATTCATTCTTAAGATACTACACTCAAATTCTAACATTTCCATACCAAAGACTCTATCATCAGAAGTGAATTCATATAAGCTTTCAACAAATCTCATTCTCAAACACTACAATTAGAAGTGGAAGAAAACATTGGTCATTCATAGGAAATTTTCAACTGTTCATTTCAAACACTTGAATCAGATTCCAAATATTACATCAAGCAACGTGATTCTTCAACCAACCCAACGAAAATTATTGGAAGGTTAACAACATGTAAATTTGTGGTTCTAAAGGGGTACGGTGCAATCTTTTCCAAAAATATTGTATGGACATTTCCTACTCCAGTTACGAGTCCTCGGGTGTAGAGTTCGAAGTTGCGGGCGCGTTCTTGGTCCGAGAGGTAGATTCGACACGAGGTGAGTCTCCTTTCCAACCTTGTAAGAGGGAATTGTCCCCATAGGTACTCTATTTACTATACATGTTGCGGGGGCTACGTACGTACCAAGTGACGAGAGTCCGTACGTGGCGACTATATTGCTATGTCGGGTAGCTTTAGGACTCACGGGCATGCCTCTATGTGCCTTATTTGTACCTTGTATGTATTGTAAGTTGTGATTGTTGTTGAGATGACATGGAAAGGTGAAATATTATGATTTCAGTCCCAGTTGGCTACAGTGGTATTGGCACAGTACTATTGAGTTCATTGGTGAGTTGGTACACATATGTACCTATATGTGTATATGCACTTGTTATCGAGTCAACACATGAATCGCAGACTGAACGCGCGATCGTGAGTCAGTTTATATATTATTATTATCGAGTCAGCACACGAGTCGCAGGTACGATGCGCGATCTTGGGTCAGCTTATATATTATTATTATCGAGTCAGCACACGAGTCGCAGGTATGATGCGTGATTGTGGGTCAGCTTATCATTATCGAGTCAGCACACGAGTCGCAGGTACGATGCGCAATCGTGGGTCAGCTTATTATATCGAGTCAGCACGCGAGTCGCAGGTATGATTCGCGATCGTGGGTTAGCTTATGACCTCAGTCCTTATGACCACCCTTATGACTCCGGCCGGTTGTCTTGTCCTGGTATGTATATGATCACTTGAGTTCTGAGTCACTTATAACTGGACTGTCAGGTATTTGTCGAGAGGAGGGTAAGACACATTGGTGTTCCTTTTCAGTTATCACTTGGATTACCCTATTTGATATGCACCTGTTGTTTATTGTCTTACACCTATGTACTTAAGATTTATTTGGTACTATCTCAAAGATATGGATTTGTCAGACAATCTGAGGAAAAGAAAGTGGAAACTGTCATCTATTTTGATAATTGAGGAAAAAGGGGATGAAAATAGGTATTTACGTATTTTTCAGAAATTACTCAGACTTCAGTGCTTTATATGTGTAATTTGTTGCTTAACTGTCTTCATATGCCTACTACTTTCATCATATTCTGTCATATTGCTATTGTTGGACCTTAGTGAGTGTCGAGTCGACCTCTCGTCACTACTTCTTCGAGATTAGACGGGATACTCACTGGGTACATATATGTATATGTACTCATGCTACACTTTCTGTGCATTTTGTTGCACAGATACCTTTATTGTACAAGGATCGACTTGGAGACTTATACGAGCTGCATTCATCCGGAGGCGTTCCGCAACTGGCAGAGTCTCCCTTCTATGTATTTACATTTTTATCTTTATAGTCTTTGTCAAATTTGTTTCTCGGACAAGCATTGTTAATTGTATAAATTCTTAGAAGTTGCTCATGGACTTGTGTCACCAGGTTCTGGGGATGTGTCGGTATTTATTTTATTATATTAAGTTGACTTCCTGCCGTATTTAATTTACGAGAATTTTTAATTATTTGGTTATGAAATGTAGGAAAGGGCATGATTTCGAAAATGTTGAACAGGAAAGTATTTCAACCGATTAAGGGGTTGGCTTGCCTGACAGTGGTGTCCGGCGCCATCACGACCTGAGTTAGGATTTTGGGTCGTGACACCCGCTTCCTTTTTGTTATACTCACGAGGACAACCATCATAGCCGAGCTAAACACCCCACAATCCACAACCAACTGAGTCAAACGCCTTCCAGGCATACATACTCAGTTAAGCAATATTACACTCCTTTATACTTGGTCTAATTCTTCAACCAATCAGGTGACTACATGCCACACTTATGCAATCTTCTCGCGGTCATGCTCCCACGGCTTTCCACACAAGGTAACAAGTATGCACATCCATACCACCGACCACCTTAAGGCTGTGAAACAATTCAAGGTCCCGTAACCAGGATACAAACCTCTTTCACCAATCACCGAACTCAGATGACACTGAAGAACATTCACATCCATTGCTCTTGCTCCTCCGAGCTCATGACATCCGTGTTAACACCGAGCCGCAACCTCGATTCCTACTTCCGGTTACATACCACTTATTTCCCACAACATGACCATATAGAATAGCATAGGAAATTCCATCATAACTCCTGAATCACTAACAGGGTGAACACTTCATCACATAGAAACTTTCACTTACCTCAATTCATGAGAACCATAACAACACGCGAGTGAATTCTCACAATCGCAATACATACCAATCCTCAAGTGGTGGTCTGAACCACCCTAAACTTTCCGGGATCCGCCTACATCTGACAGGCCATAACACCTGAATGCTTCCAAATAAAATCTATTACGACGGCCGGCATACCCCACACACTTCTGCGCAGTCCATACACATACCCAATCACAGCAAATGAACTGATTACTGTCGTACATGTGCCATTTCAACCATGGTTAACCAATCTTTCTTCTTCTCAGAGATTATACTGCAGAAGCTTGATTCTTACTTACACTACTGCCTAAAACCCTTAAACTCCACATTCCTCTAACTTTCGAATTCATTAGGACCACTACTGAGAGTCACCCACTCTGACTGGCCCCAAATACAATCAACTCCAAGGCTCTCCTAGGACATGAACACCCTTTCAACGAAGAACGTGACTGAGTCGCTACCCTTACAACTTGCCTATGCCTTAAGCACGGATTATAAATCTTCCATAGTCTAACCTTGGTCCAATAGGACCAACTTTGAACACATTTATCGAATGCCATACTCAATTACCGCTTTACTCCTTTCTCTTAGTGGTGACAAATTGCCAATACACTGACAATCCGCAATCCCATGAGGACACAACCTTATAACCCAATTGTAGGTGGTGGGACTCCCCCACTTAGCCCGAAGCTACTCCCTGCACCACTCCAGACACTGATGAGATATTTTCTTCTTTGTTGACATGACCTTGCTCAACCAATCTGCCTGATTCTTCAGGATTTTCCTATTAGCCTCCCTTAAATATTTGAATTTTCTAACACCATTCACACATTCTACCTCCTACCGACTAGCCACTAGGACTCCACACAGAACTTACCATCCCCACAACCGCTAACCTACTCACAGAAGACAACCCACCCGAGGAAACTAGCCAATTGACACCTACCATTACGCTATGATTCTCACTTTCTACAATATCAAGACCCCATCCTAAGCATGTATCCATTTACCAACCTTACCAATCCGTCCGCTCTTCCTGGACATCCACTAAATGCACTACCACATCTTCTGATTCATCACTAAGCTGCCGCTCTCCCACTTTGCCCAACTCATTTCCCTTAAGTGCTACCTGACTTCATTTCCTTACACCTGATCTTCTAGAATTGACACCACTACCTAGTACTTCTCACGTATCTTCCTTCTTCGTATGATGCCCTCCTGCTGCCTCAATTTAATACTGTCCTCCGTAGCTCTTAAACCAATATATCATCACAACTTTAAATCTTTACGAAGATCATCTTCCTCGAATCGCCTTCATTTTCAATATTTAGCCAGTACTGAACCTCACGGCCTCTGCCAACCGCATTCTTCAATACTTTTTCACAATACTCTGACCCCGAGCAATCGAAGAAACCATAGCATCGACAAATTTAACACATTCCATTTGATCCATGATGACGATATCTTATTACAGGTGAGTGCTCCATTTCACTGACAGCACCAATCCTTACTATTTTATCAGCCCAAAACCTGATCATTTATAGTCCAAATGCTTTTCCTCCGCCGGAACAAAATACTAAAATCTCGAAATCACACTCTGAGAGGACCTCCCTTCAAACCGTTCATCACCCCAACACATGGGCAACCGTTCTACCCTTGTATCAACATCGCGCCATAACCAATCGTAAGTTCATAACCACCTGATCATGACCTCAAAGTTCTCATAAATACAGCTACTGAGTTGAGATGACAAAAACTTTCTTCCGCAGAACAACGATGATAGCCTCAATCAACTACGCTGGGAGAAACATCCCGCACCACATCCATAGTATCATTAAAAGTCCTCAACCCTCGATTCATAACAAGCGCTTCGCGACGCGTAAGATTGAGTAGGAAGAAGCATAGGCATAAGCCTTAAAGGAATCAAGTCGCAAGATGAGGAATCAAGAAGGGAAGTACTCCATACTGATCCGCAAGACTCTACTAGACTTGCTCATGACTCGTGAAACCTACAGGAACCTAGAGCTCTTATACCATGTTGTCACGACCAAAAATCCATAAGGTCATGATGGCGCCGGACACCACTGTCAGGCAAGCCAATCATTTTTTATAGAAATAAAATTCCTGTTTTAGCATTTTTGAAATCGTTACTGTTAATTTTTAATACATAACATCTAGATAGAAATCCATTTCGTAGGAAAAGCAACAGTTCATTTATGTAAAACACCACTCAAATACATTTCCCAGAACCTTGTGTCACAAGTACATGAGCAGGTTCTAAGAGTTTATACAAATATTACAAAGCTTATCCGAAATACAGATTGGACAAGAAATTTAGAAATAAAATACAGTATGTAGAGGGAGACTCTGTCAGCTGCGGGACGCCTCCGGATAATGCAGCACGTCTAAGCCTCCGAGTGAACCACCGCTAAGGGTGTACCTGTGCAACAAAAATGCACATCAAGTGTAGTATGAGTACGAAAACAACGTGTACCCAGTAAGTATCCCGCCTAACCTTAGAGAGGTTGTGACGAGAGGTCGATTAGACACTTGTTAAAGGTCAATTTGAGATATTCAAGTGTAACACTAAATATTATCATCATTGGCATTTTAATAAGTTCATGAGTAGATAATATCAACTTTTCCCACCTATATCACTTTAACTCTTCGTCATATTAATAACAATTAATCAGCATGGGTGATTTAACCAAACAACAACCAAATCAGCGGAAAGGAGCAACTTCTTTCAAATAAAAACAAGGAATCTTTAATAACTCTAAATCTCTGTCTTTTCGATTGTCAACTTAAAGTTTCAGGCCATTGATAAGGCAAAATCATAACAACTACGCAGCAAATATCATGCGCAAACAATGCCGAGGGTCGTATGGCCCGAACCGTAAATAATAAATTGTGCACTGCCGAGGGTCGAACGGCCCGGACCATAGATGCATCTATTACCCCGCTCACGAATCGATCATGTGACGCGGTTGACATAATATAAGGCTACCCCGCTCACGAATCATACTTGTGACTCGGGTGCTCAGAACATACACATAATCACATAAAAGCTCCATATTTTATTCGAGAAGACAGTTTCTCATAAACAGTGACAAAATTCTCCTTAATTAAACATGAGAGTAGTAATTCAAACATTTTCTGAAATTCATTTTTCATCAAATTTAACAATATTTTGTGAAATCACCTTGCCAAAATCACAATAACCCACGGAGAGTTCCATCCTCTTTCCAAATAATTTAGAAGGGTATATTCTATCCTCTTTAGGGAAATAGGTTACAATTTAGTATCATTATCAGTCACATGTTTGGATAGAAACTCATGAACAACACATAAAGCATGCTAGTGGGTCCTAGACTACCCGGACATGGCATAACATTAGCTACGCACGGACTCCCATCACCTCGTGCGTACGTAGACCCCGCAGATAATTGCATATATTTTATTTAGTTCACCTAGGGGGACAATTCCCCCTCACAAAATTAGAAAGGAGACTTACCTCGCTCCGGAATTCCCATAAATGGCCTCCAAGCCTTCCCGACGACCCCAATCGATGCACAACGCTCCAAAACTACCCTAATGATGATAAACCAATGAAAATGTACTCAATTGTTTGCTAAAAATTCAGATTATATAATTTCCCAACTCCGATGAGTGAAATGACAAAAATGCCCTCGGGCTCACGTGCCCGTATTCTAAAATTTCTCGAAGATAAACTCTACCCATATCTTTACTAACTCAAATATACAATTTACTCCTAGTTCCATGCTCAAATTCGTGGTAAAATCAAATTTATTAAGTTTCTAGGTTTTCTTCAAAATTCCCGAATTTCCACCATTTTCATGTTCAAATCCATGTAATAATCTTGTATTTAACTTAAAAACATGAAGAAGTTACTTACCTTGTGATTCATGACGAAAATCTTCCCTTGAGGCTCCTCCAAAATCGCCCAAACCAAAGAAGAAGTGAAGAAATGACCAACAAATCTCGGTTTTAAAATATTCTGCCCAAGTCATTTTCCGCACATGCGATCCAACAACCGCACCTGCGATTCCGCAGGTGCGACCAAACCTCCGCACTTGCGGCTCTCCTCAGCTCGACCCAAGTCCACTCCTGTGACCCATAACCCGCACCTGCGACATCGCAGGTGCGGAAATACCATCGCATCTACGCTCCCATCCGGACCCCCAATTCTTCGCACCTGCGGCGTTCAAGCCGCACCTGCATAAATTCCATCGCAGGTGTGGTCGCATCAGATGACAGCAACTTCAGCTCTTTTCAAACTTCAACTTTCGATCCGTTAACCACCCGAGATCCACCCGGGGCCCCCCGGGACCCCGTCCAATTACACCAACCTATCCAAAAACATAACACAGACTTGCTCGAAGCCTCAAAACACATCAAACAACATCGAAACGACGAATCGCTCTCTAATCCAAATCTTTAAGACTTAAGAAATTTCAACTTCTACATCCGATGCCGAACACTACAAATCACGTCCGATTGACCCTAAATTTTGCACACAAGTCATATTTGACATTGCAGACCTGTTCCAACTTCCGGAATCGCATTCCGACCCCGATATCAAAATCTCCACTTCCGGTCGAATTCTTCCAAAACCTTCAAATTCTAACTTTAGCCAAATAACCTCGAATTGACTTCAGGATATCTGAATTCACTTCTGATCGCGCTCCTAACTCCAGAATCACCATACGGAGCTATTCCCAGACTCGGAACCCCAAACAGACATCAAAATCATTAAAATGTTCTTTAAGCCATATTTAGGAAATTCCTTCAAAAATACTGATTTCCACAATATACGCCAAAACGCTCTCGGGTTATCCAAATCCCGGTATGGACATACGCCCAAGTCCGAAATCACCATACGAACCTGCTGGAATCTTCAGATCCTGATTTCGAGGTTGTTTACTCAAAATTCCAGTCTTACTCAATTTCTTCAACTTAAGGCTTTTGAAATGAGAATTTTCCTTTCAATTTAACTCCGAACCTCCTGAATTTCAACTTTGACAATACACAAAAGTCACAATACCTGAAATGAAGTTGTTCATGACTCCCAACTGCTGAACGACACGCTAGATCTCAAAACGACCGGTCGGGTCGTTACATTAATTCTATGCTAAGGTTAAAAGACGCAGGATTGAAGTCCTTAAGGATTTGCCGAAACTTGCACATGAGCGACAACAGATTTTCTTTGTTCTTTTTATTATTTTTTTCCATATTTTCTTTAGGGAAATGTATAGTAACAAATGAAATGTAATGAAATAGACTTTGTATTGATTGTAAATGTGGACTGGACTTATTCAATCAGTATTTAGATTTCAGTTCTAGTATGAAATATTTCGAAAAGAAAAACTGGGCTAACATGCTAAACATGCCTAATACAGTTTTTATTTTTCTCAAAATCATTCGAATGTATGAGCATGGGCTTACTTCCTGAAAATGATTCCATTAAACTTGAAAAGGACATTCGTTAGGCATTTGATAATTAGGACCCGGTTAAAATTTAGCAGTGTTTTCTTTTAAGTCTTTCTTCCTACAATTTTTGTATTCAAACCCGCTAGTCTTAGTACCCCATGTAAATACTCATTGAAGCTCTGAAAAATGACTGTTTTGGTTTAAAAGATGTCAGTGTATCTGAAAATGCGAATTTACTGTTCAAAGTGTTTCTTAAGATTCCAGAACTTACAACAGCTTGTATGATTCAATATGCATGACTTGTGGATCAGTATCATGGACTTAGGCTATTCAAAAATTGACAAAATGTGCAATTAAATTTGTTATAGTTGAATGTGTCCATTTCGCTTTCTACATGTTATTTGTGAACTAGTAAAGTTAGATCCTTCCTTATTAAGCATGCCTTAAATTGCTTCATATAGCTTTATCCTCTTTGCAAAAATAGTCGAACTAGGATGGCCAAGAGTTAAAATAATTTGGGGCTAAAATATGGCCATAGCCCAAAACATGTTATCTTTAGGCTATTGAACACCATTTTAGGCAATCCTTAAGTAGAATGAATACCTTTAGTTTGAAATTTAACAAAAATCGATCATTACCTTAAACTACACTCGAGAGTGGCAACTCATGCCCCCGATCCTTAACTCCAAACAACTAATAAAATGCATGTAGCAACCACGGGTGCATTTCATGTGACGTGTTTGCCGTGTGCTCAAAACAACAAGTGCATACCATCGTGACTTGTTTAAAGATAAATCCATAAAATGTCCTAATTGACCTTAAAACCAAAACGCTCTTTCAAAAATACAAAACGTGAAGAATAATTGAATATAACCTCAAACAGGCATTCTAAAACCGTCATGACCCTAGTCTTGACTACGTAATCTACACTCGGGTGCGACAACTAATGTCCCCGACTTAAACTTTAAACTATATTAAAATCACGTGTTGCAATTAAGGGTGCATTTCTTGTGGCGTAATCGTAACATGTCCAAAAGCATAACAAGTGCATGTTCTTGTGACTTGTTTTCAAGATAAATTCATACTTATCAAAAGCGGCTAAATTTCAAAGAGTTTAAATATGAAATAGGCTAAAACACGTAAATAAAACGGTGTACCGGAACTCGGGAATGCCTAACACCTTCTCCCAAGTTAACAGAATTCCTTACTCGGATTTATGGTCGCAGACAACTTAATACAGAGTCTAAATTTCCTCGGTTTGGGATTTCAATAAAACGGTGTACCGGAACATCGTCAAAAATCCGGGTGGACTTTGAAATGATAAATAAATCCCAAATCCGAATAATGTCACTTAAAGTGGAAAAACTCCCTTATTACCTTCATTAATCCTGGGGCAGTGAAAAAGAAGGTGTGACAGACATCGCCAACTTTCTTGTTACCGGTGTTGTCCCGTTTGAGCTCTCTTCTAACCAAAGGAAGAATCTTAGATGGGACAACTTGGATTATTATTAGGATGAGTCGTATTTGTTCAAAATATGCACCGATGGAGTCATTTGGCGTTGTGTCCCCGAGGAAGAACAAATGTCCATTCTTGATCTTGCCATTCCTCACCCTACGGTGGTCATCATGGTGGGGCAAGGACAACTTCTAAAGTCTTGAGTTGTGGGTTTTATTGGCCCACTTTGTACAAAGATGCAAGTGACTTGGTAAAGAGGTGTGATGAATGTCAAAGAGCGGGCGTCATTTCAAAGAAGGATGAAATGCCCCTCACAACGATCCTTGAGGTTGATATATTTGATGTGTGGAGCATTGACTTCATAGGCCCTTTTTTTAGCTCGTGTGGTAACACTTACATTCTAGTGGCTGTGGATTATGTCTCAAAATGGGTCGAGGCCATGGCTCTGCCCAATAATGAAGCCCAGAGTGTGGTTGGTTTTCTTAAGAAGCACATTTTCACAAGATTTGGGACACCCCGGGCCATCATAAGTGACGGGGATCTCATTTTATTGATCGAGCTTTTGATTCATTGCATGACAAGTATGGGGTAAATCACAAAGTGTCCACTCCGTACCATCCTTAAGCTAGTGGACATGTTGAAGTGTCTAATCGGGAAATCAAGAACATTTTGTCCAAGACCGAGAATGCAAATTGGACTGATTGGTCTAGAAATCTTGATGATGCTCTTTGGGCATATAGGACTTCCTTCAAAACCCCAATCAGTATGTCTCCATACCGGTTGGTGTATGGCAAACCATGTCACCTACCAGTGGAGTTGGAGCACAAGGCACTTTGGGCTTTAAAGAAGTTGAACATGGATTGGGACACAACTGCAAATCTTCGTGTTGATAACCTTAATGAGATTGATGAGTTTAGATTCCATGCATATGCAAGCTCTCTTTTGTACAAGGATAAAATGAAGTGTTTGCATGACAAGTATGCTAAGGACTGGGAATTCAAAGTGGGAGACTTGGTTCTACTCTTCAATTCAAGGCTTCATCTCTTCCCGAGCAAACTCAAGTCAAAGTGGAGTGGTCCATTTGAAGTAGTGTTGGTTACACCCTTTGGTGCTCTTGATCTAAAAACAAGAATGGTGAAATTTTTCGTGTGAATGGGCATTGGGTTAAACATTACTTGGGTAAATTTGAAGATATTCACGTGGTGGATTTACTGAAATTCAATTGAACTTGGTAATATGCGTCGTGCCGCGACGTTAAATCAGGCGCTTCTTGGGAGGCAACCCAAGTGTTTTCTTTTCTTTCTTTTTGGTTGTTTTTGTTATAGTAGATTTTTTTTAACTAACCTATTTGTGAAGTTGGTGTAGGATTTGGTGGATGCAGTGCAGGAACAAGTCTGGAAAATTTGCGCTAGCTGATAAAATCTGCTGCAACGGTCAAGATTCCGCAGTCAGCGGTCACCAATAGCTTCAGCGAAAACCTTCAGCTGACAGCGGTCCAAATGAACCCAAAATGTAACCTCTCTAAATCTCAAACCGCTGCAGCGGATGGAATTCCGCTGTCAGCAATGGGATTCCGCTGTAGCAGTAAAATTTCGTTGATAGTGGGTATCAGTAGCCAGCACTTCAAAATGAAAGAAGCGCGGTTAGCGGTAAAATCCCGTTGCCACGCTAGGTAGGTCGGTGGGGTCCCCCATGCTCAGCATAAATACTAAGGGACCCCTTTCTTTTACCCTTTTCCCTCATTTGCATCCCAGACAAATAATTTTTACTACTCATAAAATTCATTGTTCATCCAAGACTCACTTTGCTCACATTTAAGCATCCTACATCTTCTTCTAAAATTGGTATGTTCTCATTAATTTGTTTTAATTGTAAATTTCTTTCTAGTCTTTTTTTCCTTTTTAAAAGTACAGTTATTGGAGCCCTAATTTATAAGCATGTTTCACCTATATGTTATAACTTGTGGGGTAGTGATTTCTTGTTGTTTAGGGGGATATAGGGTTCTTATCACCTGTGTTTCATGTCAAAATTTTGAAAAATTGATAAAACCCTAGTTTTGATTTTGCTGTCAGTGCGCTAAACTAATGAACTCCGCTGCAGCGGTCCATAATTCCGCTGATAGCGGAGCCTTTTGAACTTAATATTTTGAACTCAAGAGTTATGCTGCAGCGGTTAAAAATCCACTGACAATGGTGAAGGTTCCGCTGCAGCGGACCAATTTTCCGCTGATAGCAGTGACAAGCTTCAGAGAATTGAGGCTTCAGGTTCCTCTCCTTCCGCTCCTGCGGCCAAAAATCCGCTGACAACGGTGGCCTTTCAATGTAGCAGTCCAATGTTTTGTTGGGAGCGCTTTGAAAGTTCAGAGAGTAGGTACTCTGATCCCTACACTTCTGGTACAGCGGTCAAAAATCTGCTGACAACGGTGACCCTTCCGCTGCAGCGGCCAATTTTACGTTGACACCGGCAGTCCATGTGTGCACTGTTTTAGTTCTCTGCATCTGTTGTGTCTGTGCTTTCATAGGGTACTTGTGTACCATGTTTTAACAAACCTCCTTAACATGTTTGCAGAAAATGGTTAGATCACGAGGAGGAGCAGACAAGCAACCCGGGAGAGGTGACTCTTCAAGGGGTCGGGGCAAAGGCAAACAACAGGCCCCCTTAGGCCCGACAAAAACCATTGGGAAGCAACAAACAAGAAAGAGGGAAAGCCCCGACCAGTCTAAATTTAGTGAATATGTTCCCTTCCGGGAAGCTTCGGAGGGAAACAGTGGAGCAGCTTCAGCAGAGGCATTGTCCCAACCAAGGAGGCTTGTCAACGATCCTACTAGCTCTGATTCTTCTAACAATCTTTCTAGTGGCTCTACACCCCTTGAGAACACCGGTGCTGCATCTCAGTCCACTACCCCTACTTTTGTCAACCTTGACAGCTCCGATGAGGCACCAGATGATGGAAGGGGTGTTGACACCCTAGTCCAGACCACGGGAATTCTCCGAAAAAGGAATTCATTGGTGTGGCAGGATCGGTTTGTTTCTGAACCGGCCTACCAAAACTTCAGAGAGTGGTGGCCCCAAAGATCGCTTATTCCTGAAAGGACTTTCATTATCAAGGATCTCCTACCTCTCAACCCTAATGTGCATAAGCAATTTGATGAAAGAGAGGGGTGGTATTTCTTCATTAGCAAAGTTGAGGATGCCAATGACTATGTTGTGAAGGAGTTTTATGCAAATGTGGCCCACACAAAAAGGGACACATATCTTACACAGGTTTGCAACAAGAAGATTTTGTACAATGGGAGGGCATTTAATGAGTATGCGGGTTTTGCTAATGAAGATGAGATTCGCTACAATGAGAAAGTGGCTTTGGCAGATTTGGCTCGTCCTTGGTTGGCCTTAGTTATTGCTATCCCGGGGACCACTCCAGCTTGGTTGACTGCTGGTGCCACCACCAAAAGGAATACACTCAGCTTTGAGGCTAAGGGATGGGCCACCTTTGTTTGCAGCCGGATAGACCCCATCCTTCATGACAGTGACATGCCTCTCTCCAAGGCCCTGATTGTGGTAGCAATTATGGATGGCATCCCGATTAATGTCGGGAATATCATGGGCAGGGTGATTGATCGGATTGTGCAGAGAAATGAAGCCTCATATCCCTTTCCTAACTTTCTCACTATGTACTTTAGGGACATGGAAGTTGAGGGGAGGGATTTTGATACTAAAGTGAAGCCACGATCAATTTTTTCATGGTATAGTTTGAAGAGCCCGGACAACGCCAAGGCAAAAAGGAAAGCCACCAGATCTACTGTCCCTGATACTTCGACTGCTACCGAGCCTTCTGCTGCTGCCGAGGTCTCCACTACTGCTGAGGGGCCCACTGTTGCTGGCCCAGAGTCTACGTCATGTCCTTCCATGCATTCCAGTCCCAGTTCCATCATCTTCCACTTACCCTCATACTACCTTGAGGGTCTCTCAGACTCTAGTTCGTATCACCAACTAGCTGCAGGTAGCTTCCTCTAAGCTCACAGATCTTTCTACCACTATTGCAGCTCAGTCAGCTCCGGCACAAATTGCACTACCTCCAACTATGGAGAACACATTGAAGAGCTTGGTTTATAACCAGAAAAAGATCATGGAGACACCAGACAAGCATGGGAAGTACATTCACTCTATAGGTCAGTCTGTAAAGAAAATGAAGAAGTACCGGGATGATATGAAGAAGGTTTAGTAGGAGATGGAGAAGACTCAAGCTGATTTAATGAAGGAGGTCGCGAAGCTCACAGCGGCAGGGACACCCCCCTTGATTTGTTGATAGGAGAGCCAGCATCCACTGATCAGGATGCACATGTTCAGGAGCCGGAGCTTCCATCAGCCCCCGTTCGTAGAGGATCCATCCCGCGGGCTGATGATATGGAGATTCAGCTTGAGGATCCAGTGGGCGAGACCTCATCACTGCCACAGGACCCTGCTCCAGCCATTGTCACTATGCCTTCTTCTTCTACAGCTGATCCTTCCCCCACGCAGACAGAAGAACCATAGGGAGTTTTATTTTACTCTCTATCACCCTTTTCCCTTCTCTACATTTTTGGCTATTTAGCATTGAGGACAACTTTATTTCTTATTGGAGGGGGTGGCATCTATTTGGTATCTGGTGATTCAGACACTTTTACATTTTTTGGGTTGTAATAACTTATGACACTATTTTTCTTTTCCTTATTTACATTTCCGTACCTTTAGTTTGTTTTACTTCTGCCATGTATATATCCGATTTCCTTTCTTATGTATATATTCATTACCTCCCTTTATGTATAATCGTCTTAATTCCCTATTGTACATATTCATTCTACTTTTCGTATTTCTTACTTTATAAATTCTTTAGTTTTTCCATTTATAGTTTAACTTCTTTCTAAATTTATAGATTTTTCTTTACTCTTTGCGTTATCAATAAGCCCCTAGTTTTCTTAAGGCCACAGTTCTTTCTAGGGGTGGAAATTGTGCGAACTGCGTGTCTCTTCCCTACGACGGACGGTGTGCCGACCTTCTTAAGGGATTGAGTCCATTTTTCGTTTTTGGTTTTGGTTTTCCTTTGTTTTATGTATTATTGAATAAATGTGACTCGAGTAAGCTTCACTTGGCACCAGCATACTTACCTTTGACCTCATGGTTAGAGACAAGTTACAGATTAGTCTAGTTCTAATTGTGACCCTTAGAGTCTTGAGTTGACTAATACCGTCGTCAGGTGGTGTATATAGCCATATGTGAGTTTTCAATCCGAACTAAGGTTGTTGTGGGCACTCGACTCTATACTCTTTAACGATCCTGAGTTTTGAGAGGTGAGGTTTGAATTACATATCCTAAGTGTCGTGCCTAAAAGTCTAGAACTTGCCCCAAGTGTTTTTCTAGGAGAAATCTTAAGTTAGCTCACTTGTGAAATGATCATAGGCCTTCCTTGATTCCCTGTTGAAATTAAAAGACTTCCATAGCCTACGATGACAAGATCCTTAGTCAACCCCTTTTGAGCATGAGCCTATTTGTTCAAAAACCACATTACGAACCTTCATCCGTTCTCTAATGACCCTCTCTTGGCACCCATTCTTTCCTTGATCACTCATGATGAATAATAGTCAAGATCATATGTTTGGGGGAGAGACGAGAAAATTCAAAGTGATGAAAGGAATTTTCATAAAAGTAAAGGCCAATGAAAAGATTGAAAAGCAAAACAAGTCAAAAAGAAAAGCAAAGGGTTGAAAGGAATAAATATAGAAAAGGCTTGGAATGATGAAAAGAAAGAAAAAGGGAGAAAAATGAGCTTCAAGTAAAAGAAAGAGCGACAATGAGCCTCTCTAAGTTCCCCAAGGAAGAGTGTATGACTCAGAGATTCATGAAAAACATGAGCCGAAATGTGAAAAAATTGAAGTGCTTAAGGAGAGATCTTTTATCGTGGTTCATCTTGTCCAAATATGAACCAAAAAGCCTCCATTACATCCCATTAATGTCCTATAGGATCTCAAGTTGAGTGAGCTTACATTAGTGGTGATTTACACGAGGGGCAAGCCTATGGTACTTAAAAGCCGGACTTGAGGCATTCTTTTGAGAGTGAAGAGAGCACCCCATGATGATCCCAAATCTGAGAGTTCATTCTATATGGTGAGATGAGCCCACGGAGAGTAGAGGAGAAAGAGTCTGGGATCCCCAGTGATTTAGGTGAAAGCGAGAATCTCTTTGACGACTTGAGTCAACTCTTGAAGCTTTGGTGTCACATTAGATCTAGTGAGCTAAGAAAATCATTGCATAATGTTGTCAATAATGCATCTGTGCTGAGGGTAATTGTTAGTTCCCATTGAAGCTTGATGAAATCACATTTGAATGGCTGAAATACTTGCATAATGGTGGGAGTTATCTTGTTTGCTTGAGGACAAGCAAAGACTTAAGTTTGGGGGAGTTGATAACTAGGGATTTCTACCTATTATTTACTCTCATTTTCTTAAATTTTGAGGCGAAATTGATTAAGATACTCCCAAAACTTGATGCAAGTTGTTTAAATTGCAGGAATTAAATTGAATTGAATTGAAGATATTGACTTAAAATGGCTCAAAGAGGAGCAAAAAATTGCATTGTCCCAGAACGCGGTCAGCGCCAATATTCCGCTGCAGTACAATTAGAGAATCTATCAAAACTTCTAAGTTGACTAACAATGAGGCCGAGTATAAGGCCATGATTGCATGTCTCGAGCTAGCTAAAAGCCTGGGACCAGAGGTCATCAAGGCCAAATGTGACTCCCTACTTGTGGTAAATCAAGTCAACAGAACCTTCAAGGTTCGAGAAGATCGAATACAGAGGTACTTGGAAAACCTGCAGGTTACACTACATCGATTTAAATAATGGACCCTACAGCATGTACCTCGAGAACAAAAAACAGAGGCCGATGCCCTTGAAAATTTGGGGTCATCGGTTGAAGACACGAAATTAGCTCGGGGACTGTCGTACAACTTTCAAAGTCAGTAATCGAAGAAGGCCATGCCGAAACAAACTCCACAAGCCTAACTTGGGGTTGGAGGAATAAATATATCGAGTATCTAAAAAATGGGAAGTTCCCATCGGACCATAAGGAATCGAGGACTCTACGAACAAAGGCTGCACAATTTATGTTGGCCGAAGATGGAACACTATACAGAAGAACGTTCGATGGACCGTTAGTAATATGTTTGTGTCCGGGAGACATTGACTACGTCCTACGAGAAATTCACGAGGGTAATTGCAGAAACCATTCTGGTGTCAAATCACTGGTTCACAAAGTCATTACAACGGAATACTATTGGGCTAATATGGAAAAAGATACTAAGGAATTCGTTCGAAAGTGCGACAGGTGCCAAAGATATGTGCTGATGATCCACCAGCCCGTAGAGTAACTTCATTTAGTCCTATCCCCATGGCCATTCATGAAATGGGTTGAAGCACAGGATTTCGAGAAAGTAAGAGAAAAAGAATTTATAGACTTCATCTGGGACCACAACATATGCCGATTCGGGATGCCTGCCAAAATCATATGCGACAATGGAAAAAAATTCATCGACATCAAAATAACAAAGTTTCTCGAAGATCACAAAATAAAAAGGATCTTGTCAACGCTGTATCATCCTTGTGGGAACGGACAAGCTGAATCAACAAACAAGACCATAATTCAGAATCTAAATAAAAGATTGAATGGCGCTAAGGAAAAATGGAGAGAAATATTGCCCGAAGTCCTTTGGGCGTATCAAACAACGTCAAAATCCAGTACAGGGGAAACACCGTTCTCTTTAGTAAATGGCGTCGAAGATCTGATCCTGGTCAAAGTCGAGGAACCTAGCGTCAGGTTTCGATACACAACGGAAGAGCCAAATCATGAGGCCATGAATACGAGCCTCGAATTACTATATGAAAAACGGTAAGCCGCCCTTGTCCGAATGGCCACACAAAAGCAGCGCATCAAAAGGTACTACAACTGAAGAGCCAATCTTCGGCACTTTAGAATCAGGGACTTAGTCATGAGAAAAGTCACCCTCAATACTCGAGAAATAAATGAAGAAAAACTCGGCCAAAATTGGGATGGGCCATATCAGGACCTCGACATAATTGAAAATGAATCCTACAAACTTGGCACGATGAACGACAAACAGTTGCCAAATAATTGGAACATATCACTCTTCAAACGATATTATTGCTATAACCTTCTCCATTTTCGTTTATGTTTTATACTAGCTTGTGCATGTGTTTGATCGCAGACATCGAAGTTTTATCCCAACACGAAGTCCTTAGGTCTAAAAGCACGTATCACACTCTTTTTCCCTTCGACCAGGTTTTGTCCAAATGGGTTTTTTCGGCAAGGTTTTTGATGAGGCAACCATTGTTCGTGCTAACTTAGAGCAATTCAATTGTATCTGAGGCTTCTTGACAATCAACCTCGAAACTAGGGGGCATCAACCTTGGATGATTTTGAGGAAAATACTTCGTGTCAATAGGGTTTGGATAGGTAAATTTTGTAAAGGGCCAAACGATGGAATGAACCGTGTCCATGTAGATTACTCAAGCCCTAGTGTCAAAGCACATACACATGTATGATCTATTGAAAGAAGTATTGTTTCCTTACCAGATGTTCCATGCCTTAATGAAATTTCTACTTTTAAATTCCATACATGTGATCTATTGCGGAAGCTGGCTCAAGGGCCGATCACTACTAAATCTTGAATAATTAACCACGTACTCGGGTATTGCCGTCCGAAAATCGACATGCTCGAATTATTAAACTTTGAGACCGTAAGACCTCAAAAGGGCGATCCTCAATTTTATAGGCCAAGGCCGCCACACTCGGGGATTGACGCTTCGAACAAGTTCGAAGTATAATTGAAAAAATAAGCCCAAGAGGCAAATCCTAAGGCTAAGGGAAAACTAACATAGTTTGGAGACGTCCAAATATCGTAATGAAATCAGGCCTATGAATACTTTTATAAACCGGTTAAAAAGGCTACCCTCGGCAAAATAACCAAAGGGTTTCGACAAACGTCGGCCCTTGAAAACCCCTAAGGGGTATCGAACTATTCGAACAATTTAGTACCAAACAAAATTATGCTAAGGCACAAAAAAGCAAAAGGTTTTGATAACACTAAACCCCCAAAAAACCCAACGGATACAGACTTATTTCGTGCCAAGGCATGACAAATTTTTATATGATTAAACTTTTTAGGCATAAAAGGGAAAAAAAAGTCACTCTCTTGAGGACATATCGGCAAAATTCGAGAGCCTAAGGGTCGCTATATTTTTTGAGTTCAAGAATTCATCCTCACTTAACTAAAACCTAAGGGTTTTCTTACTTCGAGTTCAAACAAGTACTCATTCGACTATAAAGACTATATTAGTCTGGCTTCGACCAAATTGCCTAAGCTCCGAATTTACGAACAAAATTTTCACAAGGCATGAAGTATAAAAAAATTTCATAAGGCATAAAGCGAATCACAAGGAGAAAATAGAGGTAGAGACAAAAGGAAAAGTTCATACATGCGAAGATATTTACAAAGGACCAATCGAGGTCCTACATAAAAAGAAAAAAGTACAAAGGCTCCTAACTATTCTAGGGGGCAGCTCCTACATCGAGGTCCTCCCAATTGTCGGACCCACTCTTGCTACCATCGTCATCATCATTGACTTCGTCATCAGAAGTGGCCAGCGCTCTAGCATCGGCTTCATGCTCTTTTTCCTTTGCTATCTCTTCGGCAAGATAGAAACCTCGAGTGTGGATCTCCTCGAGGGTTTCCCTCCGAGATTAGCATTTGGCAAGTTTGGCAGTCCAATGTGCACGAGTTTGAGCAGACTCGGCGGCCTCCCTCACTTGAAATTGAGCGGCATCAGCATCGGCCCGATAGATGGCCACGAATACCTCAGCCACGGGCTTTGCCTTTTCGGCCTCAGATTTGGCTTTTGCGAGTTCGAAAGACAACTGAGCCTTGAGCTCCTCTATCTTCTTTGCCTGAGCCGAACTCTTTTCTTCAAGCCTCGAAGCTGGCTTTCGCCCGATGAAAATTGGTATAAAGCGGTTTCTTTCTCTGCAGTAAGACGGTCCATGCCTTCCTTCAACCCATAGGACTCCGCCTTAATTACATTGACCTCCTCTCGGAACTGCTCGATCCTCTCGATCTTTTGTTGCAGTTGTGATATCGAAATATTAGCTTCCGTTCTCAAATCAAGTGCATAAGCTTTTAAGAGTATCATTACCTGCTCAATTAGGTCGGTCTGATCCTTGTGAGCCATAGCCAATTTGGCTCAGAGGTCCTTAAGCTCCTCATCTTTTTGCCCACAAAGAATGTTGAGGGAATTCCTCTCCTCTGGAATCCATTGGAGGTTGGCCTCACATTGGCTCAGTTCAGCCCGGGACATGGAAAAAGCATGTATGAAAAGGGAAGGGTGTTAGAGATAAGATGGAGGAATACAACTTCAACAAGAGAATTAAAACTTACCTGGTCTAGGATTCATTGAGCCTCTTCGAAGAGGCCAGAGGTGTCATTCAGGTCGAAAGCATCTTCGACCCCGACAAATCAATCTCGGAAGGGATCCTCCCCTCCGGGGACTACGCCTACCTCGGGGGTCCTCAAATCTTGAGCATCCCGGATCGCCTCTTCGGAAAAGGCAGGAAGAGTTGGTGAGTCACCTACTATCACTGCCCCAAGTGAGTCACTTGGGGCGTTCTTTTCAAATCTAGGGGTTTCAAGACCGGCCCCCTCAAACATGCTCGCCGTTTGACGGGAGGCAGCCTCAATCTCAGGTGATTTGGGGAATTTGCCAGAATCCTTCTCCAAGGCCTCCTCCGCACTGGTCGAGGCCTCACTAACCACCACCGATTCAGCGGCCTTGGGGGTCTCGATGGTTTTCTTCACTCGGGCCACAAACACCGTGCCTTCATCTGCTTCTTCTTCCTCCCTTAGCCACTGGAGTACATGGGCAGGGAGGGCAACGGTATCTATCTTTGATTTGCTGATCGAACTCTTCTTCTTCTTGGGATTTGGGTCCTTAGAGGTCGAGGCCCTTTTTCTCTTGTTATCCTTCACCGGTTTCAGAACTTAATCTGAAGTCTCCTCCTCGCCAGACGAAGGGCTCATGACCGCATCTTTGCTCAGGCCTACACCCAAAAATATTGAATGAGTATAAAAGGATATTATGATCAATTCATCAGTTATGTAAAAAGGGAGTTTACCATGATTCTTGGCCTCCTATTGGCCTTTTTGTTAAATCGCGCCAACAGCGCTCGGCGTACGAAGAGGCCGAGGCCAGTTTCCAAACCCAGCTCTCAAGATCGGGGATCACACGGGGCATCCAAGTAACCGCTGCATCATGAAAGAAGGCATTAATAAAAAAGGCAGAAGGACAAAATATTGCATGGGAGCTAATAGTGAGATAACACTTACACTTCATGTTCCATTTCTCAGGAAATGGCATCTTTTCTACCGGGATGAGGTCTGAAGTCTTCACTCAAACGAACCTACCCATCGAGCCTCGATCTTTGTCCTCGTCGATGCTCGAGAAAAATACCTGTGTTGCTCGGCGCTGGAGTTTTAATCAACCCTCGATAGATAAAGGGGATGTACAACCTAATGAGGTGGTCGAGGGTGAATGGCATCTACTTGACTTTGCTTAAAAAGAATTGGAGCATGATGACTATTCGCCAAAAAAAGGGATGGATTTGGCCTAAGGTTATATTGTATTGACGGCAGATGTCGATGATGACGGGATCGAGGGGGTCCAGCGTGAAAGGGTAAGGTGTAAACACTAAGATACCCTTCTACGTGGGTGGTAATATTTTCTTCGAGGGTTAGAATCACCACCTTTATATTCCCCCAATTACAGTCTATCTTCACCTGCTCGAGGTACCTCTTAGTTATCAAGAAAATGTGCCACGACATATGCTTGCATCGACCAGGGACCGAGGAAGCTTTCTCGATCTTAAAATAGGAATTAAGGGAACATCCTCCGGGAACTAACTCTTCAGGGCGCGGATCCACTGGCGTTTTGTCACCAGCCGACTTTGAGGAAGAAGCTTTTACCTTTGGGGAATCGTTTTGGATATATTTTTCCATTTTCGTTTAATCTAGAAGATGAAAGGAGAAGATAAAACTTGAAGTTAGAGAAAAGATTAACAGCGAAGCGTGAAGGTCTGTTGAAAGAAGAAATTAGGAGAGGTAAGAACTTTGGATATTAAAAGAAAGTAAAAGTAAAACTTGAATCAATGAAGAGAAGGCATATTTATGAGATTCACGGCGACATTTCAACAGCCCTAGTGGCCGACCACCAACTGACGCGCATTAATGATTTGGGGAACTGTACCGACGAGATGTTTCAGTCACTTCCATCGCTTACGTCATGAGGATAACGTCATGATTGGTCGAGGTAAAAAATCGAAGGCTCAATTTGTTTCTTGTCATTACATTCCAAGAAACGAGGGGACTATCTGTATACGGTTAAAACTGGGTCCACCCAATTTTACTGTTTGATCGGTACGGGTCATATTCATCGGAGGACAACTTTATAATGGAACAGATCGAGACACAAGGGTAAGATACCAAGTGCGAAATCGTGGTAACTGCCATGATCGAGGCTAGTAGAAATCAGAGCCAAACGAGACGGACATCGAGAATGATATGAGATAGCACAATAATGGAAAGACGAGATATCCTTGATTGGTCGAAGATCATGGAGTGAATCTCGGAACGGATCAAATCAGAAACGGTTAATCAGCTAATCATGGGATTTTCTTCTGTAATTAGAGTTGTACCCTAAGTAGAATTCCTCTACTATATAAAGAGGAGTTCGAATCATTTGTACGACATCATTATTCACAGAGATCAAAGCAATATAATTCTTTCTTTCTCGCTTACATTATTGTTCATCAGCTTATTCTATTTTCTAACTGTTCTTGCACCTACCAATTCGAGATTACTTCGACTCGAGGGATGAGTTTTGTCTAAACACTGGTTTGCTTTACTTATAATTTAATTCTATCATTTATCTTCTATTTATCAATTGGTGTTGAACGAAATCATATATCCTTAAAACCACAATATAAATTTAATTATTATCCAAATTTTAGGTTAAATAATAAGTTTAATTTTTATCCAAATTTTAGGTTAAATAATAAGTTTAATTTGTATCCAAATTTTAGGATAAACAAGTGGAGGTTTGTCCTAGTTAAGTGTTAATTTAGTTCGAAGTATGGAAAATTAGGACGTGCCTTTTTTACGTGTAATGAGTGCCACTTTCCATTTCAATTGGTAGATGTAAATCTTACTTTACGTCTTAAAACTTTGTAGCTATTATGGGGTCATGCACACATGCACCCAAGACATAAAACATGGAGACAAGCCAAATCTGATATAGATGTGACATTGCTGGGCTTCCTGGGTTTATTGTTCGACCTGTAGTATTCACTCATTACACAGTGCTCCATGAACTGGCACAATGGCCATGCAAATGTCTCCCTATTCATTTTTCCGAGTTTAAGCTAAGTTTTATGCGCACAAACTGTATAAGTTATTTAAAGCTGGTAAATCTTTATAACAATTTTGATATAGTAACCTAAAAAATAGAGCGAGAACTGTTTTCCCTTAAAATGAGTAACAATTCAATTTATACGCAGTTTAAAGGATATGTGATTTAGTTTAATATGAATGATCTAAGAACAACAAATAATTGAATTGAAAGAAAGTGAGATATCAAACCGACTGGATGGATGATTAGGCCTAGTTTTTTTTACGAACACTGAAAGTTGGTTCCAATAGCCCTCGAATCAAGCTCGGTTGCAACTAAATAAATAAGCAGCTAGAGAACACTTTTAACAATAATTAGAGAACAATAATTGACTTTATAGTTTTGGTATGCGTTCCAACAGTGGTCTTAAAAATAAAAGGTTCTCCCTTTTATAAAGTAGGGGAATTTCAATCCTAGTACATGTTTAAATAAGGTAAAAATATTTCTCTTCTAGTAAATAGTGATTCGCAATTGATATCGGACGAGATTTGCGCCGTAATATCCGGTTAAGAGCGGATCTTTTGGCCCCTCGTCTGTCCTGTCTAATAGTCTTTCCCGTAGCCTCGGTTCTTTACTTTGCTGGAGCTCAATTCTTCTTATGTTTGGCCATGTCCGATTTTTGGTGCACCATTCGTCCGGGAAAACTGGTTTTCGGGTATCTAGGCCTAGTTTCTCCTTCGATCCAAAAGCCGTCAATCGCATGTGCGATGTGTCTAGAGTTTACCTTTGATTCAGACCTATCCCTGATTTTACCCGCATACAGAGAACTTGTTATAACTGATTAAATTGAAATGATAGTGTGAAAGTTTCATTGTTAATCTATGTAACTTTGTTTATTCTTTTTTTCTAAGTCGGGTCAAGAATTATGATATCCATCCATATATTTGGGCCCACTTCATTCTGCTAGTGGGCCTCCTATTTATAGATGTACTACGACTTGTTATTATCTAACATGAATGAATACAAGTATGAATCTTGCCACTAAGGCAAAAGACCATACTCAACTGGTTTTCCTCTGGCATTGCCTCCTCTATCCATTTCTTTCTCTGTTGCACAAAATCATGTAAATATTCTCTTAATGAAGATCGTTAACTCCTTTCCTTACCAACGAGATCACTTTAGAGGACTTTGTTTGACCAAAAAGTGTAAAACTTTGATTAAACTAATTAATTTTATTTAATGGGGAATTAAACCTAGTTAATGATAATAACCTCAGATCTATAATCGGTTAACACAAATAAAATAGAACAGTGTTGAGAGGAGATTAAGTGTTGTGTACATTCAATGTTTCAAGATAATTAATGATGGGATAATGTCAAGCAATAAATAATAATAAATGTCATTAAAGTAAATAAGGAGAATGATTCACCCAATATTGAATGAGGAGGGTGATTTCTTCTTCTGACAATAATGAGTGATAGACAAATACTAGAATATTGGAACCCTTCTCGAGTCTAGTGGAAAAGTGTGGAATAATAGACAATCGAATCTCTTTAGAAAGGTAGTGTTTGTATTTTATCTAGAGAGAAAGTTTGCTTTTCAAAAATGTTCTTATCAGAGAATATTACATGTCTTTCACATTATCTCTCTTTCTATTTATATGGGACATACCCCCATTTAACCCTAAAAGTACAAGTACATAGAATATTTTGACGGGATATTCTCCTAAAGATCCAATTACAAAACTAGCAGTTGCTGCTGCTTTTGATACATGACCTCAGCCGTGATTGACTCCTCGGCTATGAGCCCTACTGATTACTAACCGACCTAGGCCAAATTACTTTTTGTAATACCACTTCGTATTTAATCTCCTTGAGGTAGATTTTGACCTAAACAGTTAGTCCATCTGCTTATTGAGGTCAACTCTAAGGAGACCTTTATGAGCGGACTCTGCTAGTCGCGGTTGAGAGATTTAGGCGAGCAGGTCGAGTAGTAACGTTCTTGACGAGATGGTAGCGTGGCACTTCGTGAGTGGTAACCTATGGTTACGTCGATTCAGAGTGACGTCACAACATCATGCATCATTATTACACATTTTCCCGATGTATTGCGTCATTTCTCGTTTCTCTATCATTTTGATAATTGCGCTGGGCATCGACGGTTTGTTTTCTCGATAGTGATGCATGGGTTCTTATAAATAGGGATACGAGACCCTTTTCCTTATTCTTTACATTCTCAAATATGCATCTTCTAGTTTTGTGGGGGTATCTAATCATGTTCCATTGGCAGTGTGCGCGCCTCCCCATGAAGATGGGGTGGACATTATTTTTGAGGATCACATTTCCAGATCTGACTTCTCGAAGTTGCCTGAGGATGACCCGAGATCTTAGAGTCGTTGATGAAAGAGGCGCCCCTAACCGAGTTTAGGGCTAAATTCAAAATTCCCGCTCATATAGACCATCCTGTAGGGCAAGACGTGGTGCAAATACATCGCCCTGGGTATTGTTCCTTCTACGCATACCCCTTCTATGTAGGTTATTCTTTCCTTATCCTCCCATTGGACGAGGAGTTCTATCTCTATTACCGAGTTTGTTTCCCCTACATCTATTAAATCATTCGTATGATCTCGAAGTATGCAGAGTAAGTCGGGGTCGAGGTGACCCTTCGTCACTTGATGCATCTCTTCGCTCCCAATTTTCATAGGGTGAAGACGTTACATCTTCGCCACCGAGGCAACAAATGTCTAGTGGTAAAAATGGATGACAAGGCAAACCGCCAGTTTTAGATCAATTACTTCTACGTCAAACCTGAGGACGTGGCGGTTAATGCAAGCGGGTTCCCCCGAGCATTGGATTTACGCCCGTAAGCATCTCTCTTCCTTTTTCTCATTGTATTTCGCGTTGGCTGATTTTAATTGTATTGACATTGTCTTTTCTCCATATAGAGGTTGAACCTCCTCAGTTGGTTGAGGATATTCATGATTGGGTTAGTCGGGTCCTCCCTCATACAATGGGGATTCGTGAATGGTCGGCCTTCCGCACGAAGTTCAGGCCTAAGTTTACCGGTGAGTTTTCTTGTCTTAAGTCTTTATTGTTGTGGCTTTCTGATTGACTACTTCTTATTGCCTTGTGGGAATTGATCTCGAACATTTTTTTTTGTTGTTAGCCCGGGGAGCTTCGAAGAGGTCGAAAGCTCTCACTCCTTCATTTCGCCAAGTGACCACTACTACGGGGTCTTCCCTAGATGCGAACGCGACTAAGCCTACACAGTCATCCGCCTCTATTCAGCCTATGGCTCCAACTAGATCAACTCGTTCGATGGCGGCCTTAGTATCAGGGACTCCGGCTCTTCCCATGTCGCATTTGATAGATGAGTCATCACCGAGCGAGGAGGATTATGTTGCTTGTAAAAAGAGGTAGGTGGAGACGGAATGATTTGAGTAGTGGATTCTACATGGGGCGACTGTGAGCCGACCATTGTTGCGCTTGAAAGTGATGCAAATCTGTCATCTGAAGTTTCGTTGTCAACAAGGGTCGTGGAGGGTGTGCCTTTTCCTGAGGTTGAGGTTTGAGTTGGTGGGTTGCTTGTGGAAGTTACGGGTACCGTACTGAGAGATGAGCCATCGTCCTCAAGACCGGTTGATGTTTCTTCGTCGATTGAGGGGAGAGATAAGGGAGTTGCTGAGGACGACTATGAAACCGGCTCCGACATTGACACCAATGAGGTACGGATGCTAAGCGAGGGGTTCACTCGAGTGGAAGTGAGGATGGAAGGGTCCACTCGTACCATCATGGTATGGACTTGGACCTGCTTGTGAACATGGAAGACATGTTCCCTTCCTTAGGTCCTCTTTACTCAAATGTGGAGGGTCGGACCCTCGAGAAGCGAAAAGATGCCGCCCTGCCGGCGGGCATAGCCAGCCTCACCCTTAGGGTATGTTTTCCGACCTTTCTTGTTTTTGTGCCTTGCACACTTTCTTTTTTGGTTTAATTGATTTTCTTCCTCGTTTTCTTTCTTCTTTTCAGAAAAAAAATTGGAGATTGAGAGTGATCGCCGAGAGGAGAGGCGCAAAGCCATTTTCAAGAAGATGAAGAGTAGGTACCGTGAATACCGCAATAAACATCGCGAGATCCGTAGGCAGTTTGGCGAGAGTGGAAACTTCCAAGCTATTAGGGACGAGTTGAAGCAGAAAGATGATGATTTAATGAGAGCCATCGGCAAATGCAGCATCCTTGAAGGGGCGGGATAAAGAAGAGGAGCTCGGGATGAGCAGGGGAGTTGAGGCCAAATGTGCGGACCTTCAGGCACAAGTGATTTCTCTGCGGGCCGATCTCGAGAAATATTTGGTTAGGGTTGATGCTTTGGGTGGAGAGGTCACCGAGAAGGCAGCAGAGGTCACCAAGAAGACAACAGACTTGGAGAAGGCCAAATTGGCTCTACTGGCGACTTCGACAAAAGTAGAGACATTAGAGGCTGCTATACGTGTTCTTCTATCTGAGGGAGCAAACTATTTGGAGACTACTAGATGCAGAGAAGTGTGGCTCGATGAGCGGATATGGGAGATAGAAAGAGAGGGTTCTAGCCTTGGCGACCAAGTCACCGTTCTCGAGACCGAGAAGACGCAATTATCGGCTCAACCGTCCTCCTTTCACGCTTTTGATTTCTCCGATGTTCCTTGGGATTTATATGAGAAGTGGATCCAAGATGAGGCCCAACTTGATATATTTAAAAGTTTTATGATTGTGGGGAATGTTCTTGAAGACTTTGAGGATGCTCGTACTAAGGCGTGTGCAACTCGGGTCGCTTGCAGCTATGACCCTACTACCTAGAGGCTGGTGACGGCAAGGAAAATGTGGATGGTATTGAGTAGGATGCCTTGTACGAGGATGAGTATCCCGATGGCGACGGGATGGTGGAGATAGTGCTGCTGGGTCAGGGGTTTCGGCAGTCCCTAGTGTTGTTCACATCCTCGGGCAAAATTGGCCCTCCCTCGATTGCTCAGTAATTCTTTCAGGTGCCCTTGGTGAATCATGTTCACGACCTCCTTCCTTAGAGAGATGCAGTCCTTAATTTTGTGACCTTGCTCTTGGTGGATTGCGCAGAGGGCGTTTGACTTCCTGGTGATTGGGTATGACCTCATATTTTGTGGCCACTTCACTTTTGGTCTGAGTTTCTGCAACGCGTAGACTATTTCTGAAGGCGAGACACAAAAATTATGAGCGGATATTAAATGGGTCAAACCTCTCTCGTTTGAGTCCCGGTCATTGTCTTGGATGGGCCTTCTTCGTGGCGGTAAAGGGGCATGATGGAGCTCCTGATATGTGATTGATGCCTTTCTCGGTTGGGTTGTGGAGCTGCTAGATCTCTCCTGGCATTGTTTCTTCGATCTTTCTTGGACTCGGCCTGTAACGAGGTCACCCAATGGGTTGGCCCATTCAGGTCGTCTTTGTTAGCATGGACTTCGGCACAATAGCCATTATGTATTTCATCCCAAGTGGTTGGGGGATATTTCATAGCCGGCTTAATAACTTTCTAATCGCCCTCGAATCGTTCCTATTCAGCCCGTTTTGGAAAGCATCTACAACCATGCCTTTTGATACATTTGGTAAGGTCATCCTTACTCGGTTGAATTGAGCGAGGAAGTCCCCTAGTCCCTCTCCAAGTGATTGGTTGATGGAAAATATATCGTTCACTCTTGTCTCCGTATTTTTAGTCCCGACATGGGTCGTTACGAACTTGTCAGCCATCTCTTTGAATGTTTCAATGGAGCGCGCTGGTAGCTGTGAATACCAAGTTAATGTGCCTCCGACGAGGGTTTCGTTGAACGTTTTCAATAAGATGGAGGATACTTGTTCTTTGGCGTGATCATTTCCCTTTACCGCAGTGACATAGCGAGTCACATAATCTTCGGGGTCGGTCGTACTGTCGTATATTTTAAGGTAAGGTGGCATCTTGAATGTCTTGGGAATGGCATGTGGGGCGGCTTCATCACTGCAGGGTTGCTAAATGAATCGACCAGCACATCTTTTTGGCAAGAGTTTTGGGGCACTTTGTATTTTGTCGACTCTTTCTTGATGCTCTCTCATTTGGTCCCGAAGTATTTTGTTTTTATTTTCCATTTCTTCCAGCTTCCTCAGAATGGTTGTGAGGGTGCCATCACATGCATTATTAACATTGTGAGTGGTACCTGTTACTAGAGGGAGAGGGATGTGCTGCTCGGTTGTTACTGGTATAATGCAAGTCCTTATATTTTCTCTGATTGCCTCTTGGATGGGCTTGTCGAGGATGCCGGTCAGCATGTTTGTCAGCCTAGACTCAAATAGTTTCTTCACTGCTGGTTGCGCCTCTTCCGTTGTGGACGTGGAAGCCCCTTTACCGCGGGATGTTGTGATATTGTCGTGAGGGAGGGGTGAGCCACTTCGCCTGGAGAGGCATTAGGCGTTACATCTTCGCCTTCTGTTTCAGAAACCTCATTAATGGTGTTTAAGAGGTTTGTGGTGAGGTCGACCACTGCCGTTTTTCCTTTCTTTTACATTACCTTCCATGTCAGATATGTGTGTACAAGAAAGTAGGGGTTTTGCATTTTCGTGAAGTGTGCCAGTTACAGATCTAGAAGAAACTAAAATTTTAACTAGGAAATCCCCACAGACGGCGTCAAATTATTTGATCAAAAAGTGTAAACTCTTGATTAAACTAATTAATTTTATGTAATGGGGGGGATCAAACCTGGTTAAAGATAATAACCTCAGATCTATAATCGATTAACACAAATAAAATAGAATAGTGTTGAGAGGAGATTAAATGCGGTGTACCACTACTAAAAAATCTAGTTTTAGCGACGGACAAATTCTATAGCTAAAAAGAAAATCCATCGCTAATTTCATTTAGCGACGAATTAGCGACACATTATCAAGAAATTCTGCTAGCTACGGCCGATTTAGTAACAGATTAGCGACGTCGTTCATAGCTAATTCCATTTGTTCTTGTAATGTACATTCAATGTTTCAAGATAATTAATGTTTGGAGAATGTCAAGCAATAAATAACATTAAAGTAAATGAAGAGAATGATTTACCCAATATTGAATGATGTGGATGATTCCTCCTTCTCACAATGATGAGTGATAGACAAATACTAGAATAATGTAACCCTTCTCGGATCTAGTAAAAAGTGTTGAATAATAGACAATCGAATCTCTTTAGTATGGTAGTGTTTGTATTTTAACTAGAGAGAAAGTCTGCTTTTCAAAAAATGTTCTTATCATAGAATAATAAACGCCTTTCACATTATCTCTTTTTCTATTTATATGGGACATACTCCATGTTAACCCTAAAACTACAAGTATAGAGAATATCAATGAGATATTCTTCTAAAGATCGTATTACAAAACTAGTCGTTGATGTTGCTTTTGGTACTTGAACTCGGCCGTGATTGATTGCTCAGTTATGAGCCCTACTGATTACTAATCGACTTCGGCCAAAATACTTTTCGTAATACCACTTCAAGTTGAATCTCCTTGAAGCAGATTTTGACCCATAGAGACTTGTATCCCAATTTGTTGCATATATATATATATATATATAAATTAGATAAAATCATAATTCTCATTATATTATCCTTACTAGTCAAAGGTCGCCTATTTGTAAGAATCTTGATTATTCACCATCAAACTTGATGGGTGAAACCTCTAAACGAAGCCGTATAGCTTAATCTCTTAAATGACTTGCATTTGCATTCCTTAATCACCACTAAGCACGCATGACCATTTCTTTTGCACCTCTACAAAGATGAAAATTTTGTAAAGTAGTCTCCAAAACCATGATGATCAATTTATGTTTACCTATGTGGAAAGAGAAAATGCAATACAATAACACAAAGATAATAATTGTGGCGTTCTCACTGTTTTTCTTCTTTTTGCCTTTTTTTTTTTAAAACTTTTTTTTTCTGTTAAGTTGCTTTATTCCCTCCTTTTTGAACCTTAAATTTTCAAGCACTTCTTGTTATTTGGTGATTATTGAGGCCCCTTTTGAAGATTTTCTTTTCCTAAATAAACTATTGTTTGACTCTTTGGTTAATTCCTCGGTTACAGATGAGACAAGAGAAGACAGGAAATGATAGCGAGGTCAATTACCCATCACCCAATAAGCTAAATCGATAGATCTCAAAGGAAAGGAAAAAAAAAAAAGCTTTTCAAATGGACAATTTAACCCCCTAAAAAATGTATTAGTGTGTTTACACCAAATTAATATATGTATGACATGATATGCGTTCATCAAAATTTATAATTTGATGTGAATATTGTGTGTGACTAAACTTTTCTTTTATATAACAATTGGTTTAAATGATGAGATACAAAAAATTTCTTTTTCACAATCGGATATTTCACCCAACTCCACCCACCTAGCCAGTTAAGTTTTGTCAAAGATTCGCGTGCAACGCATGGATAAGCACGAATGAGTGTGACGTGACATATTTGCCTACAGCATTTGATCTTCTTCTTGACCCAAAAAAATAAAAGAAAAAGTTAAACTAAAAAAGTTAAGTGTGAAATAGGATTATCATTAGCTGGGCTCACACCTAGACATGTTTACGTATATGATTAGTAGTAATCTAATCATCATTAGGTTGGTTTGACGTGAATGGATGCTTATCATACTTTATCATACTAAATTCTAATTGATACAAATACAAAACTCCATTTTTAGGTTTAAAAATCAACACCTTCCACTGTTATTGTTGGCGAAAAGAGGAGACATTCGTACTCCATGAATCTTAAACAGTACCGGTTGTCAATAATGTGTTTTGGTCCCCTAATAAGTGTGAATATCTAATTTTTGCCCCGCATGGAAATTACTCCTAAATAATCAAAAAAAAACTTTTAATAAATTTTAGAAATTTTTCTTTATTTAGTTGCATTTCATGCATGTTTAATATTTTAAAATCATAGAAAAATCATAAAAATTGTCACATTTTTTCATTTAATGTAATCTTAGGTTTAATTCGCATTTTTAGAAATTAGTTACCCTTTAATTGATAGATTAATATATAAAAATCACAAAAAATATACATTAGCTTAATCAATTAGTTGAAATGTTAATTAGGTCGTTTTGATAAAAGAAATTTAATTAGTAGTAAACTGAGCATTTTTGAAAGACAAAATTTGCCCTTGTTTCAAATTGGCCTAATTTCAGGGCCCAAAATCCCAGGCCCAACCAAATTCCCCACATTCCAACCCTAATTCCCTCCGCTATATAATAGAGACCTAAAACACACAAGAGAGGGAGATAGAAGGCAGTTGCACCAATTTTTCTCTTTTTCAAACAAATCTCATCCAAATCTCCGTCACCGATCTAAACTATGTAGAGATAACTACACAAAATCGGCAGTAAACGCAGCTGAAACAACAGCGAAAACAGTATTAAACAGTCCCAAAATTAGCTCAAAATTCCAGCCCAAAACAACTTCGAACAGTCTTCAAAAGATCAGTGAAAAGTGGGTTCCTCAACTAAAGTTAAAAGGAGTTTCGAGAGTTGAGATCGAGTTTGCCGTCACTAGTTTCCGGTCATGGTCACCGACTCTCTAGTGTTTGGTCCGATTGTTGAATTGCAAACTTTTAAAATTAAGATTTCGGCAATAAAGGTATATTTCTTTTACATATGTATCATGTCTTCCTAATTTTATTTCATTATTTTGGTTAAACAAGTATTTTATTAGGTTTTGTATCTATGAGAATGCTCATTTCGTTGTCTTAGAAGTGGGTTTACTTAAAAGTTGTTTTTGTGATCATCAGTTTATTTTTTTAAAAAGATTTTCATTAGGTTTATGGTCATTTTATTGGTTGAAACAATTTACAGATTTTGTAATTGAGCATCTATGGATTTGTGATATTTAGAGGGAAAGAGTGCATTTTCCTTGCTCTGTAGGTAGTGGCTAAGAAGTTATTTTAGCTGAGAAAATATCACGCGTATTAAATTTGAATCCTTATATGAGATTAAATTCTAGAAAATTATGAAAGTCGTACAAAATAATACTATTGGTTGTTGTCACTTGAAATATGTCGTATAAATTAGGACAGAATGAGTATTATATCATTCAAACTCCTATTGAAAGTCTTTACTGCTTATTCCTAGTGGATACACCTTGCATTTTTCTTTCTTATGTGGTTGAATATACTGTGAGGTCCAGGACATGGACATCGATTGTTGTTTTTTTCCAGATTCGTTACATACAAAGATTCTAAAACAAGCTTGTCGAAAAGGAAATCCAAGTTGTTGTTCCCTTTGTAGCTTGTGCTCGCTTATAGGTG